>LD689012.1:1051631-1134625 GCA_003118335.3 Papilio memnon
TATTGTTGTTAAGTCAGAGCTATGATTAAAAGATGACTAAGAAGTAAATAAATCGTTTAATTCTCAACAATATGTTTGATTAAACATTTTGTCACACCAACACAAACGCATCAAAGCTGCATACTATTAAACTACATTTTGAACTAAGCCGATTTTCGATTTGATTGCTTGCAAAATAACCATTGATCTGTATAAATGGATAGGCAATTGCATGAAAATTATATCTTTAGCTTCGTTCCGACTTCAACGCCCTATTTGAAGTTAATGACAGTTAAGACTATCTTTATTCAAATCCTCACCACGTTAAGTCAAAAATGGCGGAAAAAAAAATAGGCACAATGTATAACGTTTTATAGCCTGCCAGTGATAAAATCACTTTTTCATTTAATTAAGTAATCAGTTAATTTTTTTATAGATAACCATATGATACTAATACTAATATTATAAATGCGAAAGTTTAGATGGATGGAGGGATGTATGGATGCATGGATGGACGGATGTTTGTTAGAGCTTGGGATGAAATTTGGTATAGATGTAGAGGATAGTCTGGAAGAACTCATAGGGTACTCACTTTTGTTTTTTAATTCCACGCGGACGGAGTCGCGGGCGAAAACTAGCTAACTAAAAATATAGTTGTCGGTCTACATATAAATGATACGTTAATAATCCATTGCTTTTTTCTCTCTTTAAAAATAAATCTATTTATTATATAATAACAAAATTAGGTTTCTAGTTTAAAAGGTTTATACTATTGACAGTAATATAATTCTACAAATTAAGTAGTCGTCGTCCATTTGTAATGAATCAGATTACAGAGTTAGCACTTTGAAGTAGTTTTAGCATTCAACAGAAGGGTTGGAAAGCTTTGCGGGATTAAGTAAATTTATGTCCACTTTAGTAGATATATAAATTGTTTTAGATCTATTGTTCTCAACTTCGTTCATATTAATATGAATGAATTATTACTTTCATCGTTGAAAAATGTGACACCAAACTAATTTTCTTTATTTAAGGACTATGTCCTTGTCGATGTAGCCACCTCCAGTTATCCCTCACTTGTGCCATCCTTTTGACATCCTAATGGTCCTAATATAATAATTATATATGTTACTATTAAAATTATTCGTTTAAGACACATTGCATAATGCTGTCCATTCTCTGTAGATCTCAACAATCTAGACAGAAGAGTGTCTAAATTATCTTCCATTACAATTCGTATCACGTAGCGCAAAGAGCCTGGGATCCAGTGTAAGATCCCGTGGGAACAACAACACTGCAATGAAAATAAATATTGTATTACATTGAACGTGACATTTTTAAACAATAATGCTCAGGTAAAATGAAATTCATATACAGCTTACCGTTTTGAAAACGGTGGAGAAGATGTTCGCGTATTGTTTTTTTTTAATAGAGGAATTTAGCATCTCTTTATTTGTTTTAATCGTGGATTTCATGAAATTCTTCATTTGTTTTTGACATTTTTAACGTCATTTTTCGATATTAAAGAGCTTGGAAAAGTACGAATAGTTTTTATTTATACTCAGCCATTAGTAATTTCTAACAATCTATACTAATATAATAAAGCGTAAACACACACTTCTTTGTTGCCTAAGATGTCAGTAATAACAGCATATTTTTGAATAATTCTTTTTTTAATAAAAAGCCCTACAATTACATCATGCTTTAGGCCATATATTTTCACGCTATTAAACTTAGGGGGTAAATATTTTGGATAAAAACCCTAAAGCGGGAAAGAGACCATAAGTTGCTGCCAACATCAAGGAAGTAAGATTGCTATGGTTTGTCATTATGTCATGTCATTTTGACATTTACAATTGATAACTTGACAAATGTAAACAATAAAATAAAATTTATATAATATCATGAGGATAAAGACACACGCGAACGGCTAGTTTTTATTATAATAAAAGTAAAGTAATATAATAAAGATTTATTAAGAAAGCTACAGAAATAGCATAGTTTTTTATATAATGCAAGTTGATTACCGTGTGGTAGGGAGTATAATAAATTTTCTAGTCATTGGGGAGTCGTAAAATTCAGGTAAGAAAAACATTCCTATACATTTACCTTTGTACATGTGATAAAGATAATTAAGACTATTGTCTAATAATAATCTATGCTCCAAATATTAATCAGCTCACTCGTTCTGGAGTTACGTGGCATCAAAACATCCATACATACATCAATCTAATTTGATAACTAGCTGTCCCCGTGCCGCTTCATCCGCTAGAAAATATAAAAACTTTATTTTATTGTTTACATTTGTCAAATTCTCAATTGTAATTGTCAAAATACACATTACCTTACTATGGTAATTTTGCTCCCTTGATGTTGGCAGCAACTTATGGTCTCTTTCCCACATTAGGGTTTTAATCCAAAATATTTACCCCCTAAGTTTAATGACGTGAAAATATATAGCCTAAAGCGTGACGTAAGTGTAGGGCTTATTATTAAAAAAAGAATTATTCAAAAATATGCTGTAATTGCTGACATCTTAGGCAACAAAAAAGTGTGTGTTTACGCTTTATTATATTAGTATATATATTAGACGATATTAAACGTATTTTACAGTAAATTAAACCAATAATAACACAAGCGGTAAACAATCATTGTAGACGAGTCCCAACGTTTGTTTGAACAACAAACTAAATTAACTGTTCTCGGTTTGTATAATCCAGTACTGTGTATCACAAACATTGAGTAAATTAACCTAAAATAAATATTAAAAGCTAATAAATAAAGTTTAAAATGCTTTAATTAATTACGTTAATAGTTATTTTCTGACATAGCAGCCCCTTAGTTTACATTTAGCCATACTAAGGAAGTATCTCTGTGTGGCGTGGTACTCTAAATTTATATCTATCTATACTAATATAATAAAGCGTAAACACACACTTTTTTGTTGCCTAAGATGTCAGTAATTACAGCATATTTTTGAATAATTATTTTTTTAATAAAAAGCCCTACACTTACGTCACGCTTTAGGCTATATATTTTCACGCTATTAACCTTAGGGGTAAACATTTTGGATAAAAACCCTAATGTGGGAAAGAGATCATAAGTTGCTGCCAACATCAAGGGAGCAAAATTGCCATAGTAAGGTAATGGGTATTTTGACAATTACAATTGAGAATTTGACAAATGTAAACAATAAAATATTTTTTTTATAATTTACACGGATGAAGCCGCACGGGAACAGCTAGTCTGTAATATTACAAATTAGAATTTGTAATTACATTCAATTTTTAGATATATTTATGTTTTCTTAAAGTTACACATCTTCAGTTTTGTGTTCGACGTGTGTAGAGTAGAACTGTAGAGTTTAAGTGACCGATATTTTTTGCATACACACGTTTGAACTGTATTGTCCGACTGTTCAGTTACAACTATACATATAGCTGGCTTTATAGCTTTATTTATATAACCAGTCTAGCTTTTAATTGAGGACCTGAGGAACTAATAATGTATGAAGAAATTAGTTGACTGGAAAACATTTAATTTTTAATCAACGAGCAGAAAAATCGCCGTCGTAAAATACACATTATGCCATCGTAGGCAATCGTTTGGAATTATATTACATTAATTTTGTTGATGAGATATTAACGACGTACATTTATAGCTTGCAATTATGACATGTTATTTAGATTAAGAGCGCGCACACCTTTGACTAAACTATCGCACAACTGTTTAGTCGCACCTTTGATTCCTATGAGCTTATATGGAGGTGAGCACATTACTCGATTATTGTGCAACTAAACAGTTGAATTTTCTACGAAACAATCGACAATCGCATAACAGTTAGATAGTTTAGTCAGCGTGGTATGGACATTTTATGTGACGAGAGGACGGGGACATAAACCAGAAAGACCGAAGAAAGTATGGATGGATTGTGTG
Source organism: Papilio memnon (assembly GCA_003118335.3). NCBI lineage: Eukaryota > Metazoa > Arthropoda > Insecta > Lepidoptera > Papilionidae > Papilio > Papilio memnon. Next base: position 1,055,547 of record LD689012.1, read on the forward strand.
AAAGAGGACATGCTTAAGAAGGGAGTGGATTCAGATATGACGGCTGATAGAAATGTAAGAAAGAGCAACGCATTCTGTGCTGACCCTTCGTAGGGACAAGGGCAAGTTGATGATGACGATAATTATTTATATGATTTCCTAAAATATTTCATCATCATGACCAGCTCACTATACGTCCCCACTCAGGACCTCGAAGCCTACCCTAAAATACTTATTAAAAGTTAATTATAACCTCATTTTCTGTTGCGTGTATCATTTTTATTCAATATATTTATTTCGATTTCTTTCACGCATTCATACCGTGTATTGGATATGGTAATGAAGTTACGTCTGAATAAATTTAGCAATATAAAGGAAGCAGATATTTTCCTATATTACAATATAATATTACTTTCGTCATCTTTCTTTTATACTAGCTGTACACTGCGGCTACATCCGCGTGAAATTATAAAAACTTTATTTCATTGTTTACATTTGTCAAATTATCAATTGCAAATGTCTAAATACCAATTAATTTACTATGGCAATCTTGCTTCCTTGATGTTGGCAGCAACTTATTGTCTCTTTCCCACATTATGGTTTTTATCCAAAATACTTACCCCCTAAGTTTAATGGCATGAAAATATATAGCCTAAAGCGTGACGTAAGTGTAGGGCTTTTTATTAAAAAAAGAATTGTTCAAAAATATGCTGTAATTGCTGTCATCTTTTTTATGTAATAAGGTGGCAAACGAGCAAGCGGCCACCTAAATCCGCCGAAGTGGCGAAGCGACCGCTGCCCATAGACATCCCCAATTGCAGATGCGTTGCCTACCCTAAATCGACGGAGGAAGAGACGCACATAAAGAGAATATTTCCCCTTCCCATGCGTCTCCTCCACCGTCAAATCCACTTTCCCATCCAATCCTTTCCTTATAAGAAAAGGGTGGAACGGGAAAGGGACTAAAATTGGGCCTCCGGCACCACGCTCGTCAGACGAAACGCGGAATTGCTTCCACTTCACGGCTGTCTTCTGTGTGGTCGTGGTATTGCACCGGGCGAGCCGACCCATTCGTGCTAAGATGTTAAAGCGGGCTCTACCACTGTTAAATCTTAGGCAACAAAGAAGAGTGTGTTTACGCTTTATTATATTAGTATCGATTAATAGTTCTTTTAAAATATTTTACCTCCGATAAGTTTAAAAGTCAAACTAGAAATAAACAGAGTAAAATCCTAACATCTTCTTAACACCTACTCTTAACGTACTTTTCAAAAATGTACTAACATCTTCGAAACTTCATAGTATTCGTAGTTCATAGGTTTCGTACGAAAGAAACCTTAGCAATATAACTCCTAGTTGATGAAAAATAAATCTCATTTGATCTGGTTAACTGAAACCTACTACCGTCACTTTTATGAATTTAACATTAAAAGGAATATCAAACACAAGTCATTTCATTTAGATTAATTTCAATACATATTTAAACTCTCATCCATACTAAATACCAATAAGTTTGTACGCACTAATCTCAGAAACTACTAATCGCATTTAAAAAAAAATTTTTGTATATCAAAGCTTAATTATTAAGGAAGATCAAAAGTTATTTTTTATCACATTTTAATGTTATTATAGATTTAACGCAGCAGAATAGCTCGACCGACCATTTGATAATCTATACTAACATTATAAGAAGGAAAGATTTGAATTTTTGTATTTTGTATGTATTTGATTCACGCAAAAACTACTGGGCCGATTTTAAAACTTCTTTCACCATTGAAAAGGTAGTTTTTCTGTCAGTAACATAGGCTATATTTTGTATTATTTTTTAATTTCACGCGGGCGAAGTCGCGAGCAACAGCGAGTATCGTATAAAGTCGGAAAAGTATTACTAAAATTACTGAAACATAACACAAAATATGAAATGCTTTTAGTACATTTATTACACCAAACGAATATTTAATACAAAAATATTATTACGTAGAGGGAGAGTAGATTTTCATGTACAGTGTTACGAAACACAAGAAACTTAGTGGAGAAGCTTGTATTTATATTATTGCAAGAAAGTTGCAAGCTTTACCGCTGGATATAATGTTTTATAAGCAATAATAATAATTAATATAATATAAGAAAATATTTATATACAGGATAAAGATAGACACATTTATATGTAGATTAGAAATTTAAGATAGCTTTAAAATTTCGTTTTATACACTTAAAAAACTTTTAAAGTCTAAATTATTACCAATTTTTATACTAAAGGGTTCTTCAACGTAAACTTGTCTAATTCAGTCTATTTCATTATGTAAAAGGCTGTAAAAGCAATAAAAGGAAACCGTTTCTTCCCCCAATTTTATTGCAATATAAAACGACAATACACTTTGAGTCTTTCAAATTTATTCAATTTATTTTGAGAGCTTTTGAACGCTATTTGCGTTCAGATTTTTATTAATTTTTTTGATGCCAATTATGTTTTTTATTTGTAGGTTTGCTTAGTCGAAAGATTTGTACAAAAACAATTTGACATCTGTTTTATTCTTTTTTTTTAAAATGAGACAAATCGTATTTATACAATTGTTTCGTCAGTGGAAACCGACCGTTTTAGTCATGTTTTTTTTCAGTATCCCACACAATCGGCGCCGTGGCTTAGTTGGTTAAAGCGCCTGTCTAGTAAACAGGAGATCGCGAGTTCGAATCTCGCCGGGGCCTAGGACTGCTTTTTGTTTCTTTCATATAAACAATTTTACATACCTAAGTCTCGAAAACTTGTTAAATAAATCTTTCATCTCCCTCATTCGACAGAGAAAAACTGCGACAACGATATATTTTACTACAAATTACAATTTCAGGTTATTAATTAATTAATTCGAGTTCTGATATTTAACTAAAAAGTTTCACTAAAAGGTATTTCAATTTAGTCGGTTTATAATTTAGTTTAAGAGTTTGCCCTTTAATCTGGCATATCCAATATGTCAAAGCAATCTAAACCAATCAGCTTACCCCGGCCGCGGCCGTGTGGTGGAAATCCCATTAACTTCAAACGCCTGGGGCCATAAACGTTATAGCCAATAACGACGTAAACATCGACAGCTGTCACAGAGTATAAAAAACTTCCAAAACAGATGTACAAAAATAGTTAAGTAAAACTTATGCTAGTTCTATGTTAATTAACTGATTTTGCTACATTTTTGACTTCTTACTACTTCAATATTTTTTAATTAAATATTTTATTCGTCAATAAAATAATAATAATCTTTAGTATAAACATGTATTTTAAGCACAAGAAGAGATTACAAATAAAGGGTTAAAACGATATTTTCAAATATTTCGTAGCACATGATAAACTGTAAACTTGCGCGCTCTTGGGAAATCACCTGGCAGTTATCGTTATGTACCATTTGGTTTTGTTTATCTATAAAGGTTCATTTACCAAAACACATGTGAACACCTTACCTGCATTGAGCTATGTACACCAAATATTGTGTTCATAGATATCTGACAACCATTGCACTAGCTTTTGCCCCCAGCTCCGTTCACGCGGGATTTAAAAAAAACCTTAGTATGTGTGTTTTTCCAGACAGTGTTCTACATCTGTGCCTCTTATCGATATTGAGCCGTTCCAGTAGTAGCTTAAGCTAGATAGGCTATATTAATAAGGGCTTCTAAAAGTTTCCTATTTACCGTACAAAGGACAATTGTAATAAAACTGAAGGCTATTCGACAAAAACGTAAATTGAAAACACGTCACAAGCACGCGTCGCTTAATTTGATCGTAAATTTGACGGGAGTTTTATTATTCGACCTTTTGTAATATTACAAGTTAATTTTGATTCCAACTTTTTTATATTTAATATTGTTCCATAGTTAATGATATAAATTCAGTTATTATTAATTGTATTTCATTTGATAATAACTGTTGCTCGCGACTTCGCCCGAGTGAAGTTAAAAAATAATTTAAAAAATAGTCTATGTTACTTTTTGATAATGTGAAAGATTTTTCGAATTCAAAAATACAAATCATTTCTCTTTATAATATTAGTGTAGATATTTGATATAACGTCACTGTTTGTTTTAAATGATAACATTATACAAATACTGCTTTCTTATATAAATTTACATTTATACTAAGAAATAATATTTTTATTTTCTCTTGTAATAGAAATCGCAAACTTGTTCTCAACTTTCAGTGTAATTGTGTAAACTTTGAAAATAGAATAGCAAACAATAAGTTGCGCGGAAATGCTAAACTACTTTTGGACAACACAATTCCCGTACAAAGTTGTATGTATTGTTACAGTACGAGTTAATAATAACATTATTATCTTTGTACATGTTAGTTGTTTGTACGTATTTTTTATTACTTTTTCATGTATAGACGTAATAATGTACAATGAAAGACCACAGATCCAAAATTATGATTTGATCCAACTTACTTTAAAATTGGCAAATCTACTATTGAAAATTATATGTATTATGTATGGCATGAACTAAACGTCATCCAAAATTTTCTCTTCATTTAAAAAAATAATAATAGGAAGATTAAAGACTAACGGAATTCATAAAAGTTTAGCCTTCAGTTTTAACTCTACTACATAGGCACAGTTTTAACTGCGCGATGTGTAGTCAAAATATAAACTGTCAGTTAAACTGTACAATTCTCAATGTACTTACACACTTCAGTATTCGACTGTACAGTTAATACTAAGCATATAGCGGGCTTTAGCGATATATGTGCAACTTTATAACTCAGTTGTACTATCTTACTAATATTATAAATGCGAAAGTTTAGTTGGATGGATGGATGGATGTTTGTTAGAGTTTGTAGCCTAAACGGCTGAACCGATTTCGATGAAATTTGGTATATATGTAGAGGATAGTCTGGAAAAACACCTGGGCTACTCACTTTTTCTTTTTTTTAATCCCACCCGTACAGAGTCGCGGGCGAAAGCTAGTTGTGTTATAAACAATTTCATATGTCAAACTTTATAAAACTTTTGTTCGAAACTTTAACTGACTTCAAGTAATGTTCGTTCCCGAGTTTAGTTTTCTTTATAAACAAGTTAGAGAATTCACGATCCACCTATTTCCTATTGTTAGGGAACTCTGGATGATTTATGTGAAAAGATTTTCTTGAACAAGACAAAGATTTTTATTTTAACACTAGCTGCTTCATCCGCGTGAAATTATAAAAACTTCATTTCATTGTTTACCTACATTTGTCAAATTATCGATTGCAAATGTCAAAATGACATGACATGATGACAAACCATGGCAATCTTGCTTCCTTGATGTTGGCAGCGACTTATTATGGTCTCTTTCCCACATTAGAGTTTTATCCAAAATATTTACCCCCTAAGTTTAATAGCGTGAAAATATATAGCCTAAAGCGTGACGTAAGTGTAGGGTTTTTTATTAAAAAAAGAATTATTCAAAAATATGCTGTGATTGCTGACATCTTAGGCAATAAAGAAGTGTGTGTTTACGCTTTATTATATTAGTATAGATAGAGATTTATATAAGTGTTAATGTCAGTAAACGTGATGCTTGTGAAATAAGCATTCATGATTGTAACCCGAAGGGACAAGCAGAGAGAATTTATAGCACAATTTCTTATTGCAATTACATATTTTACAAATTCATAAAATTTACTCATAAAAACTTTTAAGCTCTTTTCCAACAACATGGAAACATATTTCAAATTTATTAGGGTCCAAAGATAAAATTAAATATAGGACCTCCATATTTCATTTCCCTTAAGTTTTGATAAATGTTCAGTTTGAGAATTTTCATGCGTCGTGATATTTCAAAAAATCTTTATAACAATTATTTCCCATTATTACTTTGCCATAGCTTCTCCCCGTTGTCCTAATATGAGGTATATTTTACCCTTTACTATTTCTATTAACCACCACCTTCCCTAAGGTAAAGTAACAAAATATTTTTTAAAGTAAATAGTAACTTTTTTTAATACATAGAAGTCATATGACAATCCATAAATCCTTTATTTTTTTTAATAAAGAGCTCTACACTTACGTCACGCTTTAGGCTATATATTTTCACGCTATTAAACTTAGGGGGTAAATAAATTGGATAATAATCATAATCATAATATGGGAAAGAGACCATTAAGTTGCTGCCAACATCAAGGAAGCAAGATTGCCATAGTAAGGTAATTGGTATTTTGACATTTGCAATTGAGAATTTGACAAATGTAAACAATGAAATAATTTTTATAATTTCACGCGGATGAAGCCGCAAGGGAACAGTTAGTTAGGAATAAATGAAACGATTATACAAAAGTGTTCACAACATTTTATTGCACAGTGTAACATTTGTATAGAGGTGTATCAACATTACCAACCTCAGAAACTATTGCACCGCATTGTACATCAAACATAACAATTGCAAAACTTTCTTATTTACAAGAAGCATTTTATCCTAAAAGAACACAGCCGTACCATATAAAAACTACTTTGGCTTTACATTGAGAATGATTTTGTTTATTACATCATTTACGAATCTTTCTTTTTACATCAAAAACAACTTTTAACAGCAATACATCTAGCAAACAAAATAATTCGACCCAACCATTCCATGAAAACATTCTCGACATTCGAACTATGACTCATCTTAAATTTTAGTACACACAGTTGTCTACACTACACTGTTTTTAAATACTAATACATAATATTATGTATAAAATATAAGATATGGTGTGAAATTATAATCTACGACCTACAATAGAGGAAGCACAAATGTTTGCACAACACAGAGTTAGTTAAATTGCACGATATATATATAAAAAATTATAACAACATAATTTTTTTTTCTCTAATAAAAACGACTGCCGAACACGACAGGTTCGGGTCCGCGACACAACCTACCCTTAATCTACGCATCCATCGGAGAGCATAACATTGTAAACAAGGGGATGATGGAGGATAAAGTAGTACTTACCTACTAGATGCACGCCACACCGCCTGCAGGAGCCTGCTCTTTGTCGGTGTCAATCGATTCAAGTCTAGTTCTGTCAAGACTATAGGCGGTAGCAATACTGCCTGCAGATGCACCCGTCATTGATATTGTTTTGGAACGCGCAACCGAAATTCAAAGCGACCCTGTTCGCTAACAAAAATTACACACCCGTTGTCTTTCGCGTTGTCGGACAAGCAACCACTTCCAGTAACCTTATAACTCGCACTTTGAAAACCGACACGCTTGGTTGCTTGCACACGACCTGCTGCCCGCGCTCGACCGTACTGGAGAGGGATTTAAATGTACCCACTAGTGCGTGAGAATAAAAATGCGTCCGGGTACCCGCAATAATTCAGGCCGCGAAATTTAAACTATATGTTCGCCATCGAATGTTGAGAAACCGTATCATCTGTACCGAACTCTGTACGTAATAAATTAAATAATTTAATTTCAAAATTAAATATAGCGTACTTAAGTAGTAATTTACTGTGCTGATATTAATTATATAAAAAAGTAAAATTCATATTAATAAATATAAGTTAAATATTAAAAACGAATATGCGTTTTAATAAATGTACACAATGATTATCATTTTAAAGTGCATAACATATTCTTTTTTTATGAAATAAAGTAGTTATTTTAGCCTACGCTATGTCGATAGTCAAAAGTATAAAATACCCTGGATCCACTGCTCTGTTTCTTTTCATACGTCAAATTTAACTAACATAGTAACAAAATCATTTAATAACAGTCAAAATAAATTCAAGCGTAAAACCGCTCAAAAAGATCTTAAACCAAAAAAATACTTTACAAAGGACTTAATCGTAAATAATATGAAAATTAATCAAATTTATATAAAAAGAAACAGAACATTGGGTACATAATACGGTATATAAACGCATAAAGCTCAAGTTTCTCTCAAGTTATTATTATATAGCGAAGTATATAAAGCTCAGACTTAGGTTATTTTTAATATGATAAAACTATGAAATATAAATTTTACTATGCACGTATAAAATAATATAGTTTTATGTCCGCATAGGAAATGACAACACAGTAAATATGTGAGAATTCGCATCACATAATAACTTATTTTTATAACAAAAGTAAAATCTACAACACTGTTGCATTCAAATAATATTGAGTAGGGTTGTTTTTATATAATGAAATGTATATTTTGCCATAGTGTAATAAATGTGCGTAAAATACACGTGCGTTGTTCAAAACAAATAACTGTGATACTTATAAACTTTGGCAAGTGTATTAACTTATTAAAACTTTCGTGAGACATTATACTATATGAGTTATAACACGGCTAAACTCACGTGAAACTCAGTGACCGTCGCGACGCGATAGCGAATAAAGCCGGTAACCACTCACCCTGAAGAAGGACCCCCGACGGGTCTGAAACTGGTCTGTGCCTACACCGGAGTGTTTTCACGTGAGTTTAGCCGTGTTATAACTCATTTAGGCAAGTGTGCTTATACACTATTAAGATGTAATTAAAATTACGGAGAAAAATCATTTAAAGCTTAACCAGGAATATAAAAATCCTGGCCTGGAAGCGCTTCAATCGGCTTCTTTATTGAATCGCTTAATGTACCTATGCTAAGTGATTTTTTTATATCTTTGCGAAATATGACAAACGGTTTTTATATTCCTCGTGAGAGTATAAAACAGTTTCATTTGTTAGAAAATAACCGCCACAAATATTTGAAGAGTAACATTTCACAACTTAACTTACACTAACACATTAAAATCTTAAAGATCTCTCTTTCGAAAACATCGACCAGAATTTATCATTGAAACTTTTCCACCACGTGTTAACGTGTCCGGAACCGGTATTGAAATGCTAAGCAACCACGCATCTATTCTCGTGTCCCCCCCCACTGCCGCCCGCGGTCGAATCGGGGGGAGGTTCAGCACTCCGACCTCCTCCACTCCATTCCAAAGCATCTATCATCTCCATTAGTTCTTTGAACACAGCTATTACCCGCCAATTGTACTTCGCAGAACATTCAACGTAACCACACTTCCAATGTTTTCTTACAAGATTTACGATATTCCGTCTCTTTTCTCTTGAATCACCACAAGCACTTTCCGCCATCGCCAATTGCTGTAACCCTGTTACCGCGGATGGTGTGTTACTGCACAACAAGTCCTGTTTATTCCCAACGACTAAGACCGGAACGTTCCTCATGTCTCGACTCTCAACCATTTGGTCTCGTAGCGTTCTAATGTACTGAAACGTTTCTACGTTCGACAAATCGAAAACTAGAATGTAGGCCGTAGCATTTCGTAGGCCGTAGAAACGGTAATGCGCCCATTCGTAGTAGGAATTTATTGGGAAGTAAGGTATGACGGGTACGTCGGTTATTTTCACTTCGTACAAATGTTCGTTGATGATGACTGAAGGGTAGAATGTATGCTTGCGGTCCGTCGGCACGTATTCCTCTGTGAAGTCGCTCCATACGAATTGCTATAAAACAAAGGAAATGATTAGTTATTTTCTTGTACAAGCAAGAAAAAGTATTGATGACACACATTGTCACCAATGTGATCTGAACACAATACCTGGATAATACTAGTTTTGCCGACAGCGGGAGCCCCGAGGAGTACAACCTTGACAAGATCGAGGTTGTCAGGGCTGGGCTCCACGCTAGGTGCCCCGGTCACCGTTAGTGTGCCGCCACCCCGCTCCAAGTAGTCCAGGTCTAACTCTGAAACAATAGACGATTTATTTACAATTTTACGGTTTACGATGGCGCGGGCGGAGACGAGTTTAAGGGTAAAGTGCATCTGCAATTACAGATGATTGCGGACAGTTGTTGCTTCGCTATTTCGGCGAATCCAGGGTTCTGTTTGGTCTTTTATGTTATAAAAAATACTAAAGCTCATAGACGTAGACGTTGACAAGAATAAGAAGTAGAGATAAATGTAGAGTTAAGGGCAGATATGGGCTTTTCTTAGTTTTTACATATTTAAACGTTAAACTATAATCTAAAAGAATTTTTGAATTCTAAAAATAACCTATTGATCTCAACAAGAATGATCATTACCCGTTAAATTTTAAAATAATTTTAGTAAGAAGTAACGGAACTTGAAACAACTCTGAAAACATAACCCGACTTTCTTTAAAAATTGTTTTTTCTTTACAATTAAATGAATAAATGAGATATTATTAATAGCAGATACGAAATTAGACATCTCATTTACTTGTTTTATAAATATGTCGTGAGGGAGTGTTTTCCCTCATACATGAATAATGCCCGCATAGTTCAATGTCCTATTTACATTTGATTAAATTCCGATTCCGTGGGCATTTAAGGTATTTACTTAAGCTTGCCAAACACATGTCGATGTTATTTTAGGAAAATTCTTTGTCTTTGTAAAAGTAATTCAATAGAACTACATTTATTCTCAACTCTGCATTATTCAAAACTAGCTTTCGCCCGCGACTCCGTCCGGGTGGAATTAAAAAAACAAAAGCAAGTAGCCTATGTGTTCGTCCAGACTATCCTCTCCATCCATGCCAAATTACATCGAGATCCGTTCAGCCGTTTAGGCTACAAACTCTAACAAACATCCATCTATCGATCCATCCATCTAAACTTTCGCATTTATAATATTTGTAAGATGTAAGATGAATTAATGACATTTCACGATTTTTTTTATTTAATTTCGGATTTATTTTGAAAAAATAAGGACCTTCAAATTTATTGTTTTTGTATCAGAATTCTTATAAACAATAGGAGACATAAAACTGTACATTTCATTTATATATCGTATAAAGCACTTAATAATTGCCTATTAAAGTCGTTTGTCCATTTAGTGATCGTAATTCTTTTTAATTACGCAGCGCTTAATCTGTTTCTTCATTTACCTGGCTGAATAATTTATTCGCATTTGCCTTCGTTAAGGTTAAACAAAGATAGAATAGAGTTTTATAATGATTAGTGGCCGGTCGCTTTCAACCCTTTTACTGCTTGTAAATTAATTCTTTCATTATTTAGTTAAGTATTTTATACGACTGAGTTAAAATAATTTTGTCGAGGGTTACTTTTCATTAAATATTTTTTCTTTTATTAAATGTTTGTTTTTATTATTCAGTAATAATCGGTGCATGTTCAAGTCTAAAAGGTTACTTGGTTTAGGAAATTAGAATTAGTCAAACAATAATATCATTGAATTACAATAATAAAAAAAAATAAAAAAAAAAACATACAGACGACTTGAGTACCTCCTTCTTTTGGGAAGTCGGTCAATAAAATATAAAGCCTTTAAATCGAATTAAGATTTACGAGATAATGTTTTCATTACTATAAATAATACGGAAGCCTAATCTTTATCCACTTGAAGCCTTTTGTTTCTTTGTCAAACGCAACGTTGCCGGCATATTTGGCAGCCATCCAATAACTTCGTGGCAATTTAGTTTTCAAATCGGAACTAGGACCAGCATACTCGACCGATTTCCGTAGAAATCGCTTGCTAAGAAGTCTTAATAATAGAGAATTAATACAGAGAGCAATGTACCAATACTTTAATATTTTATACGGTTAAGGAAAATATAAGATTCTTTTTATCAACGAAGAATTTCGTAAATAAGTGAAGTCAATCCGTAATGGGGCATCATGGTTGACCAAATCTTAACCCTTAAATGCATATTTTTGCCAAAAGTCTACAAACAAAAGTATAGTTTTTATTGAAATCAGGATTTTTTAAATTATTTTTCCCTTAATGTGAGACTCAAAACCTGTACTGAAAAATTGATTTCAACATTAAATAAAAAAAAATATGCATTTAAGGGTTATTCACCTCAATTTAGGATAGGCACCTCGGTGAAGACGTGTATGAGCTAACAAAAGACTGCTTTCGGAGCTACACTTATTTAAAAGAAAATAACTGTATTACAGTAGAATCCCACTTTTAGAATTACTTATCTATTATACTTGTTGAGTAAAGTTAAAAAAGTATATGAAACGAGATGAAATATTGTTTTCGCGTCAACGTCGACAAACAGAGAGATTTATTTCTCTTCCTTGATCGTATTTATCCATCGTTCTTAAGATCAATTTATTTGTTTTCTCTATTTTCCTATCCTGCTTTTAATGTGATAACGGAATATAGTAAAAATTGTACAACTGTTGGTAATACCGAATACCTACTTAAAAACTTACCTATAGCTTTTCCTTGTTTTTTTCTAAGTAAACACGAGGGATGATAATAGTATCAGAGTATCCTTTTTCAAATGAATGTTTTGGTAAGAACGTGTCTAAAACTTTCTAACCTTTAAAAATAAAATTTTAGTGATGTTGCAGTAATTTTGCTAAAAACGTTTTTTATTTATCTATATACGGAGTATCTTATAAATTCGCAAATATTTCCGGCTTTTGATTTTTATTATAAAATTCACCTATGTTGGACGGAAGCCAAACATCGGAAGCATAAGATTCCACAGACTTAAAAGGTTTCCTTAAAATTATGTCATAGAAAAGGAAAACTGTAATACCACATGATGTTAAAACTCTTCAAAATTAAGTTTTACTAACATTTATTTTACCAGAATAAAAACTAAATATAGCCTTATACTTTAAACAACAAAACTCGGTAACTCCACACTTAAATTCTAAAAGGAACCAACCCAATAAACGATCTATAAGAAAGATCCAATAATCATTTTAATTACTGTAACGATTGTGTTATAAACTTAAAGAGAAACTTAACTTAACTTAAACTTAAAACACTGGCAATAGAAGGCGTTTATTTCACCATTAAAACGTCAATCGTGGGTTTTTGTTTTTTTTTTTAACTAATATAAGTCTATATTATTGAATAATTAATTTAAACAGTACTTATGTTTTTTGGAGTAATTTTTATTTTCCAAATTGTTAACTTCGTAGACGTTTCGTAGACGCTATGGGACATGAAATCTATTTGGCTGTCGGCCAAGCGTTACACTCCACTAGTTTGTAAATAAGAGATCATGGACGATATCTCTTAATTGGAAGCTAATCAAGAAAGTGCCTACTGCAAAGTTAAGTTCTACTTAAAGTAAAATACAAGCATTTAATTAATATAAGTAAGAGAATGCCCGCATTTCTCACATTGAGTTTTGAGAACTTGGTTAAAGTAACCGTAGGTTTTCACTGCGGAAATATCTGTAAAATAACATCGTCAACCCTTTCAAACAACAGACATAACATGTTTCCTAACAGGTGTTAGACGCAGACGAACAACACAGTAATATAAAATATAAGAGTTTAATAGATAGTCGTTAATTTAAATGAATAAATATGAAAATCGAATCATAACAACACAGAGATATCTATTAGAATAAAATAAAAAATGTATTTAACCCCTAAATGCATATTGTTGCCAAAAGTCTACAAACAAAAGTATAGTTTCTATTGAAACCAAGATTTTTTTTTAATTATTTTGTCCCTTAATCTGTGACACCAAACCTATACTGAAATATTTATTTCACAAATAAATAAAAATCATGCATTTAAGGGTTAAATTTATAACAAACAAATCACTTACCACAACTACACTTACCCAAAACTTTCGTTTGTTTGGTGCAGTTAGGTTTCGCAGTTTTATCAATATCCTTTTCATGTTTAGATGTATTGTCAAATTTGTTCATTTTGTTTCACTAATATACATACCGTCCTTACACGTACTTAAATAACTTAAAATTGAATTAAAAAAATGTTACAACGCACTTAAATTGTTGAACCAATTATACGATATAAAACTAAAAACTTCCTACAAACTTTATCATGTAACCATTAGTTCTAATTGGTACTATCGGAGAAATGTTTCTGACAAGAGCAACACGTCCTCTCGGTCCCACTGACTGAGATTAACTGAGAGCAGGTTACGTTACGCCTTCTTTCAACCCCTGCATATAATTCTCACGTTAAGGGATGATCTACCCAGCGTTTTTCTAAGCTTAATATCGATATCAAAAGCCTTATATATCGTATTTTTTGTAGTGTGACTGAACATAATGTAACATTTTATGTTTTGTTTATATTATTTGTAGTTGAGTTAAATTTCGTACTATAAATAAAAAATACGAAAACCGACATTTTTGGAGATTCTTAGCGAGGCATAATAATTTTACAACACTATATATAATACTAGCTGTTGCTCGCGACTTCGCCCTCGTGAAATTAAAAAATATAGCCTATGTTACTCACAAATAAATTACCTTTCTAACGGTGAAAGAATTTTTAAAATTGGCCCAGTAGTTTTTGAGTTATTTCAATACATACAAAAATACAAATATTTCCTCTTTATAATATTACTAGTATAGATTATCCTGCTATATGATGATGATAATTTATATTCCTGGCAATTAAATACATTAAAATATTTTACTAAATTCATTTAAGAAGCTAAATATAAAACGTATCTAGCCATTTGACTAACTACAACTTTAGTTACGTTTTCTATTACACCTGTGCTCACTAAATTCTCTACAATCACTGACACTAAGAGCCCATGGACAGTACAATGCGCAGTTCGCATGCAACTACTATTAAATAGCTTAACATACTCGTATTAACTTTAGGTCTACATTGCTACAACTTCTGTACAAATACAGAGAAAACGACCGGTTATTAAAAAAATAAAGACAATCGATATAACATTTACTAATTTATAAATGTACGAGTAAGACATTCGTGTATTTTTCTGAAATTTGGCAATGCATTATATCTTTAAAAGTTGGCAGCATATCAATTTTACACTGCATTTATTCTTTCTGTTCAATTTCTGTGTCACCGTTTAAACTTCTCGAGCCAAAACTTTGTAACATAATGCTTATGGTATACTCGTGTTTTTATTCAACTGGCAGGAGCTTAAGGTTTGACATTGAAATGTGTGACTTTCGAGCCTTATTATTTTTTTCAGAACACATCTGCACCTTTGAGAAGGCGATACTCTCTTTTTGAAGGGTCTTAAGTTGTAGCGGTTTGGAAATAACGGTAAGGACAAGCCATTCCATAACAGGGGTGTGCGAAGCACAAAGTTTCGCGAAAACTACACAGTTGAGTATTGTTGGTCATCGAGATGGCGTGGATGGTACCTGGAGGCCTGTCGAGTCGTCCGATGACGGAACTCGGCGGCAGGAACTATTTCTTTTACAGACTGTTACAGTGTCAATCTATGAATTTCTCCTTTTCTTGGTAAACATGCCTTTAAAAGTAAATGTGAGCTAAAAGCAAACCAGCAAAAGCTTTCTCGTGACATCCATAAATCACTTTCAATCTTACTAAGCATAAAAATCATCGTTCATTCATTCATTTACTTCACAATCTATTTAATATTTTGTATAAAACGGCTTACAATTTGTCGCTCCATATTGTTGAGGCTTTATGAAAAACATTGAACAAAAGGGGATTAACTGAAAATATGCGTATAGTACGGCTTTTGATAGTGATGTTTTATGATTAACTATTGTAGGTTCTTTTTATAAATTGTTCTCGTTTCATTTGGCAGATCGCCAGTGTGGTGCAGGAATCTCACAGCAATAAAATCGCCTAAATGTCCCGTATAACGATTCCAGTATTGTTAAATCGCACATCGAATTAAATGGCACTGAATGCACGGTCACTACTACCTCTGCATAACAATTTAATGGCAAGTAGGACCACTGATTAGTCTACGACAAATTTTCTCGTATATGTAGTGATCCTAGTAACTAGTGGCCTTCCTGAACCAATCTTTTTAATTCCGGTTTTTATTGGTAGTTACAAAATTTGAAGCCAATTGCGAGAACTATTCTATAATTTAGATCAACAAGGGTTTAGTAGCTAAGTTTGTTCTTACCATACCTTGTGACGAGATATATTTAGAAAATTCGTTGCATAATGGAGCTTTAAAATTACGTAACTAACTATTTACGATGTTTTTGCAATATAATTAGTCTTGAGTATTTTACTCTTGATTTCTGAATTAGGTGCCTTTTTTATTCAAAACCAAGTAACTTACACACTAATAAACACAAGGCAATCTTACTAAATTACTAATTTAGAACTTAATTCGTTTTTAAATCTCTAAAGACCGTTGTACCGACAGATGCTCTGTTAATACAATGTGCTACTGTTACTTGAATTATTAAGTACATTACGCAAACTACATTAGCCAAGTAGAGAGGTTTCATTAAGATGGACGCCAGACAAACAAGGGTACAATTATTGCTGAAAACATTAAATTCACTTAAGTAAAAGAAAATGTAAGCAAATAACTTTTGAAGATACTTAAATATTGACGAAATGGAATTATCTCTGTTCATAAACTCTATAAAATCACTTAATACGATGGTTAAAAAGACATATCCGTTATAACGACTAAAACATCCAAACAATACAATAGTAACAAAGGCTATCTGTTGAAACAACGGAATAATGCCAATCCTTTCGGTGTTGTTCTAACCCATTTGGGTAAAGTATTACATAATGAAACTTTAAGCCCGATTCATTAACATGATTAAAAAATCTGATAAACTAAAAATAACTTCTTTTAAATTAAAGTAGAAGTGAACTAAATAACAAAAAATGAACTCTTTGTTTAATTGTTAAGTTGTAGCTAGAGTACGCAGCGATAGCTTTAACTTAATCTACAACTTTAAACGAGCTTAATTGCGATAGTTGCAGAAAAAAATTAATAACTCGTACAGTGTCGGATGGAACTTAAAAATTTTATACTGAAAAAGTAGAACAGGTGGAACCCATATTATTAGTACACTAGCTGTTCGCGTGCGGCTTCATCCGCTAGAAATTATAAAAACTTTATTTTATTGTTTACATTTATCAAATTATCAATTGCAAATGTCAAAATGACATAACATTATGACAAACCATGGCAATCTTGCTTCCTTGATGTTGGCAGAAACTTAGGTCTCTTTCCCACATTAGGGTTTTTATGCAAAATATTTACCCCCTAAGTTTAATGGCGTGAAAATATATAGCCTAAAGCGTGGCGTAAGTGTAGGGCTTTTTATAATATTAAAAAAAGAATTATTCAAAAATATGCTGTAATTGCTGACATCTTAGGCAACAAAGAAGTGTGTGTTTACGCTTTATTATATTATTATAGATTAACTGTTGAAATTGTTAAAAAGTAGAGTATTCAATTGTTACTAAAATGGCCGATTTAAGGAATGACGCTCTTTGAAATCTGCCGAAAATATGAGTCCAATGATACTTCACTAGCCAAAATTGTATTTAATGGACAAATACAGACATCATATCATATAATTACCTATATTTAATCTTTGAATTACAACTGTTGTGTACTAACTTACCTCTACTCTACAAAAAGTATTAAGACTTCTATTAAGCGCTCTCCAAATGGCTTCAAAATGTCGTCGTAGTATTCAAATTGCCGATCGTTGCGCGTGCTGACGCCGCTTCGATCAACGGAAACGGGCACAATAATCACAGTTTCACACGTGGGTGCATAGAGCAGTAGATAGTGAAGTACACCAATTGTTTGAACATATACTACTACAGCACTGGCCAAAGATAAAGTAATATTTGACTAGATAATCAATTGGTCAAAAGTAAAAGTGAAATATTTTATTCCTCACTTACGTGCCAGATATTAGCCCGCTATTGATTCTCTATTGAAACTGGCAGTTCTAACTAAACGGTCGAACTATTCAGTTAAACCGTACTAATGTAGGTGAAATTTTAACTATTTGTTGAATTATAAGTCTTAGAAAAAGTATGCGGGCTTTAGTCTCTTACATTCCAACTATTATAATAGCGAAATTTTCGCGTGTGCGTTCAACTAGCAGTGCACCAATATCTATTCTATACAACTGTTCTGTCTTCATGTAAAATGACAGAACGGAAACGGAGCCGTCGGATGTTGTTAACAGCCCCTTGACTCAGTTAACACTGGCTTAAAACGGTATGGGCTGGATTTAACTGCTTATTCATGTGTGACGTATAAATGAAGACATAAAGATTATTCACTTACAAAGTAACGACTTTGCTAAGCAACTTTGTGTACTGCGAATGTCGTACTGACAGTAGCAACGCAGAAAGGTCTACAATAAAAAAAAAACAAAACAAATTGCACGTTAACGATAACCTAGTCGTATTTTAGAATCTGCATTAAAATTTTGTATAAAATTACAGCAGTTTGTGATTTGTTTCTTTCCTAATCATAATTTATCCAGAAAATACATTTCTATAATATTCAAGTTTATTATCAAATTCACTTAACCATTGTTTCTTGTTCGAAGCCATTTACAAAATGTTATTAAGCTACGCAATTTTCTCGAGTGCGAAATTTCATTTTCATTAACTTATTACAAAAGTTGCACGCCCGTGGTAAATATATTTGAAAATATTACGATTTTAGGGAGCAATGTAAACAGGAAGTAACCACTTATATTATTATATCCTTGTATTATATGAGTTATAACACGGCTAAACTCACGTGAAAACACTCCGGTGTAGGCACCGACCAGTTTCAGACCCGTCGGGGGTCCTTCTTCAGGGTGAGTGGTTACCGGCTTTATTCGCTATCGCGTCGCGACGGTCACTCATGTTATAACTCATATAGTATAATGTCTCACGAAAGTTTTAATAAGTTAATATCCTTGTATTGTTAGGAATCAAAAACAAAAACGGGTAAAATACATACCTGCTTGCAATCAAATTCAAAATCAAAAAATTAGCAGTCTTTTGTCAATTTACTAGTCAATATTTCTTGTATAATTCCAACTAGGCTCGAAACTTGTGCTAGGATGTGGTTTACAATAGTAAAATGGTGGGATTTGAAGTTTGTACCTTATCATTAGACTACTGACCAATGTTAAGTGTAAAAATGCAAGGTGGTGTTTTACAAAGTTTAGGTTTTGATTTGAAATAATGTATATGTTTCGTAATACTTCGAACTTGTCTATCCCTTTCATTCTCTTTGGAAAGAATAGAGATAACAATATATTTTTGTACAGGCTCTTCGACAATGCTGTATACATACTATGTGACATGAATGTCCGTAAAAATTGTGTTTATAAGTAACTTACGGATTGTGTATTTCTTATCAGAATGCCGCGACGCCCTCGTTGTTTGCGATGTACGCCGCTTATACCGCATTATTAAATCTGAAACAAATATATAGTAATCTTTAGTAACTATTATCTATCTCTGTTTTTATAGAGAAACTATGAGAAAATATTTTCATATAACTCCAGTTTTACAACTCAACTAGCTGTTTCCTTGCGGCTTCATCCGCGTGAAATTATAAAAAAATTATTTCATTCTTTACCTACATTTGTCAAATTATAAATTTCAAATGTCAAAATGACATGACATGATGACAAACCATGGCAATCTTGCTTCCTTAATGTTGGCAGCGACTTATGGTCTCTTTCCCACATTAGGGTTTTTATCCAAAATATTTACCCCCTAAGTTTAATGGCGTGAAAATATATAGCCTAATATATAGCGTGACGTAAGTGTAGGGCTTTTTATTAAAAAAAGAATTATTCAAAAATATGCTGTAATTGCTGACATCTTAGGCAACAAAGAAGTATGTGTTTACGCATTATTATATTAAGTATAGATTAGTTATTATCTAATCTATCTATTAAAACAGTTAACAGATATCCTTAATTTTATTGGAAGTTAAATTACTTTTATTCAAACCTATTCGTCTTTTTTTTTTATACGATAAGGTGGCAAACGAGCAAGCGGCCACCTAAACCCGCCGAAATGGCGAAGCGACCGCTGCCCATAGACATCCGCAATTGCACATGCGTTGCCTACCCTAAGTCGACGGAGGAAGAGACGCACATAAAGAGGATTTTTCCCTTTCCTATGCGTCTCCTTCACCGTCAAATCCACTTTCCCATCCAAACCCTTCCTTATAATAAATGGGTGGAACGGGAAAGGGACTAAGGTTGGGCCTCCGGCACCACACTCATCAGACGAAACGCGGAATTGCTTCCGCTTCACGCCTGTCTTCTGTGTGGTCGTGGTATTGCACCGGGCGAGCCGACCCATTCGTGCTAAGATGTTAAAGCGGGCTCTACCACTGTTAAATTATTTCTTATCTATTACGAAGACAATTAAAGGAAAGGAAATAACTACTTATAAGAGTTATTTGGGTGAAAACCTCGAGAAACTGTTTAAAGTCTTTGAGAAACCGTGCTCATGTGTTTACTGTAAAGGAAATTTCAAGTCAAAACTCATTACCGGTGTGCCAAAACTAATTATTACCGCATACAAAGTTGTCGCGTAGTTATTGCCCTTAGAAAGTTTGTGTCACAGTGCTGCGTCACGTTCCGCGAGTTTCAGATGTAAGGGACATTAAACAACTTTTACTCGTTAACAAAGTTTAGCGAAGATCCATTTATTCACGTTAAATAAGTTAGCAAGAGTCGCGAGAAGTTATAGACAAGTACGCTATACAATTTGTGACTACCTCGTAACGTATAAAGTTATTTCGACTATAAATAAACCTGGTAATCTATGAAAATAGTTTTTTTGCGAATAAAATGTTTTTTATGGTTAAAGTCATAACATAGATATTGCTATTAAATTTCTTGCAGGCGCTTTAATATTTAAATGAAGCCAAATAGTTAAATTATGAATCAATACAATTTATGAAAAATACGAAACTATATTACATAAATTTATGATGAACTTTAGCAATAAGGACACCGTATCTAAGTTCTGTATCGCCAATTCAGCGCTACGGAGCGAAGTTGGACCTCGAAGTTACGTTAACAAGACTGAGAAACTTTATCTGATTGATGAACACTTTGAAACATATCGAAGTTTTGATTATCAAAGTCAATTTAGTATTACATCGACTATTTGATGATGTGTTAGAATATTTAAACAATGTAAACAACATTTCAGAAAGACAGGAGTTGAAGATGACGATTGATATGAATTAATTGTTGAAGACAGAAAAAGTTATGGCAACACCAAAAGTGTAGGGTAATGAACGGGTGAGGTAATATTTTTTTTTAAATTAGATTACAAATTAAGCTTCTTGTAAAATCCTTCAAAATGCCTGTTATGTGATTTACAATAGCAGTTAATTTGAGCTACAATTTATTTAAAAACGGTCCTAGCTAAACCAATCACGTTTACCCTAAAGAAAACCATGGATATAAAACACTTGAACATAATAAATGGAGTCAATAATTTGCTAAATAATAATCACATTAATAGATAAACAATGTAGTCTTGCATAACTGTATGAAGTTTTCACTCATTCACACGCGATAAAATAATTTAATTTCACTTAAAAGAACATAAAAACGAGTTACGACTGTTTCTCCGCGATTTGTTACGTACCTTCATATCTTTATATCTTAAGTATAATATTTTTATATTGGGAGGAAAATTAAATGAAAAAAACCCGACTGATAAAAGAATAATGTTTTTCGCGCGTCTATTTTGTATGTGAGTTTGAATGTAAGTTCCATTGGGACTGGGTTGGAGCTGAACCGATGTAAATAAGGCAGTCGGGTCTACTGACTTTTTGAAATTCACTATTATTTTAATAAAATTTGATGAATTATTTAAACGTAGGAACGTTGAACTATTTGACACTTTACGTTATACCATGTCTAGCGTAAACATCATAATTTTATATGTAATTATGAACTATTTTAGGTTATAAATATGAAATGTGAAATATGTAACTCACCTTTCACTGTTAATGTTATTTCTTCAATTTTATTTAGCACAACCTGTTACACAACACGTTTGTAAGCAACAATACAACAAATAACAACAATGACAACACCGAATACTAACAACAACACTTCTAATCTATTTAACAACAATTAATTTTTAAAACATTTAACACGAAACTACAAGTACATAACGAATTTATATTGTCGAGTATTCAACATGTAAATATGTCAAAATACATCACTTAATTCATAATGTAATGTACGTATATTTTTTAATTATTTTGTGTACATTTTCATTCATAATTAATAAAAAAATATATCGCGTAAATTTTCGCTCCAGTTCCTAGTTTTGACGTTTTATTGTAATATTGCCAGTGTTCGGAAATGTGTTCCACAAAATTCTATTTAATCATTATGATGTAATATTAAACTTGTCATATTTAATTATAAAAACGTTTAGCAGCATACGAAATATTAGTTTTTAGATATTGTTTATAGAAATTGCATGCTAAAATAAATAATAATGCTTTATGTTCACTAACTGCATTATGTACTTACCTACTAAAAAATCTGTCAACGAAATTTCATTGACTTTTCGTAAAGTTTGGAGATTTGCTTTGTTTTATTTACTCGTAGTTTGATGAATAAATGTTTAATAAAACCACGCATATGTAAAATGGAAAAGTATTGTAATTTATTTTCTTTTAAAATATAACATTTCATATGTGATTAATCTGCCTTAATACTGGGGAAATTTACTTTTAATAAAGTGGCAACATTTTTGGCGCGCATGCGCGAGGCAGCTGCTCTCCCCAGATGTTTACGGACTTTTGGCACTTTTATTGATCTGCAAAGAACGGCCTCGCGTGCGGTTGTTAGCGTAACAGTTAATGGACCAATAAATCTGAACATACCTACCAAAATCGATACCTACTACTAATTTTATAACAAGTTTTGTTCCAAACTATTATTAAATGTTTGCCAAAGGCATTTTATAATAGTAAGTTAATAGAGTTCTTTAATTTACTTAAGCGTACCCTTTGTGTTGGTTGCTTATAGCAAATCTATACGAAACGACCACCTAGTTAGTGACTAATTAATATCAAAATTGTATGCAAAAGTTTATAGTTTAAAATGATACGGGACTTATTATATTAGGTTATAACCATTAACAATTTACACACATCACATCAAGTGTCACAAATATATTTTATCCAGTATCCTAACTGAATTAATTAAATTGCTTAGAATAGAAATACCTAATTTGTGTTCTAGTCACGATCTTATACTGGAGTACCATCGACCTTTTAAGATTCCCAGCACAGTTCTTACTAAAATTAGCTCAGCCTTATAGTACTTAAGTAACATTGTACAATAAATAGTTGCGTAGTAAACACGGTAAGAAAACAACGTAAAACAAACTTTAAATTACAATTATGTGGTTAAAAAGATTAAAACGTATCAACGATATAACTTTTTAAGACGTAAGTAGAAAAACAGTGCGTTTTCACCATCCGAAGAATTCCTGTATAACGACACATATTTACTCACATACGAACCAAATTCGTTTAGATTTTCTCATTAATTTCTTATTTGCGTACTAAATGAAACTACCTACTTGAAACATTTAAATATTTACTAGCTTACCGCGACTCCGTCGGCGTGCTATTAAAAAAACAAAAGTGAGTAGCATATTTGTTCTTCCAGACTATTCTCTACGTCTATGCCAAATTTCATCGAAATCCGATCAGCCGTTTAGGCTACAAACTCTAACAAACATCCATACATCCATCTAAACTTTCGTATCTATACTAATATAATAAAGCGTAAACACACACTTCTTTGTTGCCTAAGATGTCAGCAATTACAGCATTTTTTTTGAATAATTCTTTCTTTAATAAAAAGCCCTACTAAAAATTAAATAAAACAAATAATCATGATTTAATTCTGATTCAAATATGAAGTAATTTCTGGTAAAAGTTCGAATTTAAATTAATTTATATAAAGACAATTGAATGTCGATACTACATGACAATAAAGCTTAAAAATGTGATTGTGTTTTCCTAACAAATAATTGACATAGAAAATTATAACAATTAATTGCAACACGCATGACGAATATAAAAATAATATTTGTAAGGTAAAAAAAAAACATCTATAAAATCTGATACCTGTTCAAAGCGTCTAAGAATATCAGGTTTTTTGCATGACAGCGTTCAATTTTCTTTCAGTTAAAACTTCAACTGTTTTAGTATTGTGTGAAAGTTATGGACACTAGTGATAAATTAATAAAAACTTTTGTTTAGTTACTTCAAGAGGGCAATGTTTTTAGGCATTTGTATTTTTTACCCTACAGACAAGAGGAAGGTTTTTCTCGTTCATGTAATTTTGTTTCAGAATTTGTTCATATATTTATCGTATTCTTTATCTCGGTTCATTTAATTAACAAATTGTTTTCGTCAGTTGTAAGTTATTTATTGAAATGTAGATTTGAATTCCAAAAAAGGTGATGTAACCCTTCGAGTGCAGGTGATTGTTCCAAATAAACACAGTGGTGTCGGTAAGGTCAAGGCAAGTCGCGGAAGACAATCCGTGAACAGTGTTGCTGTGACTCAGATCACCAGTCGACTGGCGCTAGCGAGGCTGCACGCCGCGCGCACTGGTATGTTTTTTTTTAATTTCGATGTTTCGTTGCCTGCCAGTGTTATCACAAACATTGATTGTTTTTATTATTTTAATGTCATTCGGATATTTATATGTTTAAATATTTAAATAGACACTATTTTCTTTTATGTATTTGGCAATTTTTGATGTCTTTGTTTTTTTGTTACATTTTTTATATCAAGTTTTAACCTTATGTGTGTGTGTTTTTTTTTTAAATTTAAATCAAAGGAAGTTGAATTTCCAAAAACACATTGGATATGTAAAATAATGCCGTTTTAATATGAATGTTTTGTAAACAAACCCTGCGTCATTGCTCAAAAACCAGTTCGTATTCCGAAACTTATGTTCGATCCTAAGATAGGTTTGACATGTATCAACTTATGGCCGGTTTCCCAGCTACTTTTAACGATTCGTTAGTGTTTGTTGTACGATAGCTTCATGAAATGGGTTTCCAATGTATTTAACTTGAGTTTACTCCATTGAAACTTACTTAAATCTAATAATAATGAATCGATAGGCAACGATAAAATAAATGAAAACTTCAGCAACCCGGCATTAGTAACTTGATTTCTTGTCATTTACTACGTTACAATCTTTCATCTGCCTTTTACAGTTTAAAAGCATGGATTACATTTTCCGCGATCTCCATTATTATTTCTTATTTATGTTTTATTTATATATTATTACTAGCTGTTCGTTTGCGGCTTCATCCGCATGGAATTATAAAAACTTTATTTTATTGTTTACATTTGTCAAATTATCAATTGCAAATGTCAAAATGACATAACATGATGACAAACCATGGAAATCTTGCTTCCTTGATGTTGGCAGCAACTTATGGTATCTTTCCCACATTAGGGTTTTTATCCAAAATATTTACCCCCTAAGTTTAATGACGTGAAAATATATAGCCTAAAGCGTGACGTAAGTGTAGGGCTCTTTATTAAAAAAAGAATTATTCAAAAATATGCTGTAATTGCTGACATCGTAGGCAACAAAGAAGTGTGTGTTTACGCTTTATTATATTAGAATAGATTATTCCATTATTTCATTTAAAACTAAAAAACACTACCATACTTTTCCATCAAATTATCAAAAATCACGTTCTACGGAAAGTATTCGTTTCTCGTTTACTTCTGATTGAGGTCTAATTAATCAAATCAGGTAATTTAATAACGTACAAACATTGAGTTTGTATTACTAATGACCACTTACTATGTTAATGCGAAATTTGTAGGCACGAGACTCGCTGTCTTAATGTTTCTCATAATATACTAAGGGTGCCACTTCGTACCTCTGGTTCATCATCATCAAGCTCTTACTAAAAGAAACCTTAAGTGTTGAGTTTCACATGTCGTTTTTTAATGCATCGCTTTAGATCGTCAAGTGTTGGTTTTCACTGTCGTTTTCTCTAATACTCTCGGAAAAAACAGCTTAAATAGATAAAATGGGAGTCTTGTAAGCAGTGAATAAGTTTGTCTTATTGGAATCTAAACTTAGAAAACCTCTTAGTAAGAATCGAGTGTTTTTTTGCAATTGGTAAAAAATAAATCGATTCGTAAACAGGTTAAATAGTTGAACAATCGTGATAACAACATCGTGATCTGCTGCGATATTTCCCGGCTCTATTCATTCGTTTGTCCGCATAACCTGAATATTTTATAAGACCTGTATCATTTTTAATTACTGTATTGCTTTTACACGTCCCTGTCGTTGTAGTCGTATTGGAGTGCCACAGATATACAAATAAAAATATAGAGCGGGCATTAGAACCAATTCATCAGATAATCGCCATTAGTGCAAAATTCAACAAACTGACTATTACTGAAATTACGAGTAAATATACTATAAAACGTTTTTTCCTTTCTTAGCTTTTGTAAAATTAACACTTCTTGATACATGAATCAAGTTTATTTAGAACTGTCAATACAATTACTTTTAAGGCTTAGTCATTTTAGCGAGTTCAAATGGTTGAAATGTATTCAAATTGAATGAACATACAAACCAACCGTTATGTTGTATGGGAGATTCTTTGTTACCGAGCTTAAAGAGTTATGACGTCTAATTAATGACGTCACGACAAACTCATTGTGATGATCGCGTATTCTTTTGTTACTGCAGATCAATTGGTGAGCACTGACCCTAGTATAAGGGACATTAAAAGAGCATTAAAACGTCATTACAGCGGATATTTCAAATTACAAAAATCAATACTGATTTATTTACAAATGCCCAAAAAAATCCACAACGTCTACCATATATAGTGTGTGGACAGTTGAATCCCACCTTAATTAAAAAGTACATTTTATAGTTATACAAAAGCACTTTTAAAAAATGACATTTTTGGGCAGTGGAAACTAACTGTACTGTACTGTAATGCATAGCACCGAGTATTAAATATCGAGACTTGCAATCTCCCAAACGTCGGATATAATCTATATCGATAAACACGTTGTGTTACATCCCTTATTCATATAAATTAAACCATATATCTTGTCATCCATATTCGAAGACAGGAAATAATAAATTGGGGAAATACCAAAGTCCCTCAACAAACCTTTATACGTGGAGCAATAGTGATGCTCGCATAGATGAACTTTGACATCGATAAATTATACGTTACATCGATATAAAATATTCATATACGTATTAGATATGTATCGCATTGAAAACTATAGCAATGGTGTTCATATATTACCTAAAATTAACTAGAGTCTTAATCTGTGGTAACTTTATACTGTTAATTTTACTATGATTTAATATTTTCGAAACTGACGCTTATTATTCGAACAATAAGTACGATCACAATTTAATTGAAATGAATTGATATTTAAAAACTTTTAAAGATAATAACAATACCATAATTCATTTAACCAGCTATGTTAAATTCGTTTCATTTCTACCATCCCATTAGTGTAATAACCATTTATTAAAATTCGCAAAAAACATCGACATAAATTTTAATAAATGATTCGCAACACTAAATTAAATGCAGGAAATCGCCTTGCCAGCGGCCTTCTAGTCTTGTCTTACGCAGATATCGACAGAATTCACTCTACGCAATTATTATGACTAAGAAACATGCACTCGGTGTTTATAAATGAAAAACTTCATTTTTCTTTAATCATTATAATTTTTCTTGTAACAATTTTAAAAAGGTCACCAGTAATTCATTTAAATTGCTTTTTTGCTCGTCTTCCAAATACGTGTATGTTATTAAAGCGTCTAGCTTAAAAGCACATGTTTGACTAAACTATCGTACAACCGTTTAGTCGCGCTTTGATTCCTATAAGCTTATACAGATGTGCGCACGAAACGCATTTCATGAATTTATCGATCCAAAACTCTAGAATGGTTAAACGTAGCTGGGAAACCGGCAATTACAAAATCTCTCCTAAGATATGATTATTTTCTTCTGTCACCATTAAATTGAAGATTATTTACGATTTTACCATCCTTATAATCGTCAAATTACGTTGCATCATACCATCATAAATAAATAAACAGTGGACGTTATAATCCATGTAAGTTGTCTTAGTTTATGACGTGCGTTAATCTCGAGATAAGTTGAACTGACTCTAAGGTCGTTTGCTTTCCGCGTGGGATTTAGAAGTAGAGATCATTGAATGGTTTTATTATAAACGTTTATCAACTTCTATACTCAGAGACTATATTAAATAATAATTAATTAATAAGGGACTACTCAATTTTCGTTCTACACTGAAATACGTGATAACGTGTTTTGTGTGGAAAGTGTTCTTTGAAGTGATCTCCTAAACAAGAGATTAAAAAAACATTTTAACGTAATAATTACATATGACTTAAGAAGTAACATTTCTCGCTTAAATTCTAAAACAAAGGGGTAAAGTAAAATGTCGATTAATCAATTAATTACACAATAGCGGTGAATGCTTTTATCTTTTATCAATAGTCTATTAAGTATTCGTTATTAAATATGTTTAGATATTTGACCTTTGTCGTGTGCTCCGTTGCGACAGACAGGCCTGTATCGCCTAAATACGTGTAATGTCAAGGGAATACCGTGATAGGATATGCTGGTATTTGATTCAGACTTTCATTGTATTCGAGTGTCTGGAATGCAGTTTAATTGGTGCTCTATGTTAAAAAAGGTATGAATAATAGTAGGAAATATTTTTGCGTACGTTTTGTGCGCGTTTTGTACCTGCAATGTTTTACATAAACTTACGTTCGATGTGTATTTCGATACCCATGCGAAAGATAGTGTTAAATCAAATGGGGCAAGTACGTTTTTGTTCGTTTTTCATATAAAATAAAGCATGAATTGAATTACTTTTTGTGTATTACTCTGTCCTGAAAATATTTCTTGCATGACTTGCAAGAAAATTATTTTCTTTGCATAATAGTGCGTACCTTACAAATCTCAATAATTTATTTTGTACTTGAATTAGTTGTTCGTTACAATGTTTTGCACTGAATTCCCAAGGACAGTAACAGAGCGCAAAAAGACAACAAAAAATTGTTACGTTTATTATTTTCCACCGAGTAAGTTATAGACTGAAGCGATTTTTGTAAATAAATTAAAATAAGCGATTTTCGCAAACTACTAACTAGTTTTTATAATGGTTCAAGTCTGTATTATAATAAGGAAGGTAAAAAAACTAATTACCACGGTAGTAATCTCCGAAAGAAAAGTTTCACTCAAACTTAAATAAATGCAAGTTTAAGAAATCGCTTCAGCTTATGACTGACACTGAAGTGCGATTAAGGTTCAACTTGTATTCGTTGTTTTACAATAGTTATTGTACTTCGTCTTTTTTGTATTTTACAATTGTAACTAAAATACGTGCACATCAAATTGATACTGGCCATTATTGTAATGCAGGGGGTTATTTGCACGTATTTTCCAATTCCATCACCCATACTATGTTCCAGTTAATGCTATCTCTATCAAAATCCATGTAATAGAGAGAGAGAAAAACATTCAATTCTTCCTTTGTACCCAGTATCAGGATGTCACCGGCAGCGTCGTTCGCGAAGCGATGGGCCAGCGACAACTTGACCCGAGCGGCCACGGCAGACGAGCTCGTCATCCTCGATCTGTTCCCGATCACCTGCGAAGGAGATGAGGAGGAGGCAACCAAGAGGGCACGGAGGTACTACAAGGCGAGAGGGCCGGGAGGATTGACAGAACTCTGGCATAGAAGATATCCTGATGAAGAGGACATACTGTCGAGTTGTCAGGATGCGTAAGAATCTAGTCTTTATTTTCCTTACGCAATTCAAGGTTTTTAAAGAAAATGAGAAATTAATCGGCGTGACGGGGATAGACGAAGTTGGTACTTATTAGTTAATACCTAGCCTTGTAAGGCTATGACTTGCGCGATTTGCGTGTAAACTGCATACATATCACATCAGCCAGCTTCCAAGATTTTTATATTTTCCCAATAGTTTAGTTTCTGGGACTTCCAGCAGTACATAAATGGTATTATTTCGCGGCAGCTCACTAGGATACTTTTGCTGTTCCAGATACATAGTCCCCTTACGAGTACGCAGCGTGGCCGGTCGCAGGATGACGCTGGTGAGACTCCCAGCCCCAACCGCGCTGGACAGGCCGCTGTCAGCGCGCGCGCTGCTCGCCAGGTGGCTGATGATCTTAGACATAAGGTAACTTTGAACATAATATAAAACAAAAGAATGACGAAAAGAGTTTCATATGAAACAAACGGTTACATGAAAGATGTTACTCGTTTCGTCGCTTGTTTTGTAATTTGTGATGTGTAATATATAATACTCGTCAATAATACACGATCCATGTCTATTATTGGATAATAGTATTAAAAGTGTAGTTCGTAGCTCATTCATAAATAGCAAATTAATGTGAATTGAGGTGAAGAGATAGTAATTACCTGATCAATGATTGTGTTAAGAAAAACTCTACCCATGAAATAAATGCGAAAGTTTATATGGATGGATGGATGTTTGTTGGAGTTTGTAGCCTAAACGACAAAATGGATTTCGATGAAATTTGGTATAGATGTAGAGGATAGTCTGGAAGAACACATAGGCTACTCATTTTGTTTTTTTTTTAATTCCATGCGGACGGAGTCGCGGGCGAAACATAGTTGAGAAATAAATGTCTAAATTAATTTGTACAATATGTGCCAGTATCACAAATAATTTTCTGTAATTTCTATAATACATATGATTGCACATGGGAAGGATTCAAATTATAGCCGCTCGTGGGCCGTATTCATTTTATACCCACGTGTAGATATCAAACAATGCTGTGCGGTGAAGGTTTTATATTTCGCACGACTCTATACAAATTGAATAATCTCAAATATCACTAGTTTTAGGTCAACTTGTGGTCATTGAAATAGGGACTGATACAAGTCAAAACAATATTTGCAACAGTATTCTGCGAAACATCTTACATAGATTTCATATACCTAATATTTTATTGATTATTGCGTGAAAGGTGACATGATCAAGAAGGGAGTGATGACTGAGATGACGTATGATAGAGTTATGTGGAGAACAAAAACCTGTTGCGCCGACCCTACGAGAGTAGGAAAAGGAGGAAGATGATGGTGATGATGATTTTATTGATTATTTCCTGTTCCTTTTTCTGTCTATTCAACTGGATTTATAATATTACTAATGTTATAAATGCGAAAGTTTAGATGGATGGATGTTAAAGTTTGTAGCCTAAATGGATCTCGGTGAAATTTGGCATATACGTAGAGGATAGTATGAAAGAACACATAGGCTATTTTTGTTTTTTTTTTTAATTCCACGCGGACGGAATCGCAGGCGAAAGCTAGTTACTAATATTTTGATTTTGTAAGAATTTTCACTAAATACCGATACCAAATTTATGTATTCTACTTATATTTAATCAAATTTGTTTCACAAATTTCAATTTCTATAGTCGTCACCTAACAAAGCAGACAAAGACTTTGTTTTCGTTCAACGACTGTTTACTTACGAGTAACGCTTAAATCTTGTCAAGTGTAAGTATTGTTATACAAAATTTAATTTATGCTTTGTTTCTCCATTTATTCTTAAATTGTATATAATAGAATAATTTAAAATTGTGTTATTAAAAAATAGCTTAACTCTTTATCTGTAGTTTAAATTATTTTACCAACTGAACAAAGCCAACTGTATGAATACCAACATAAAATAACCAAAAGGAAAAAATTATAGTACGTCCAAAAAACATGCATAGAAGTTGTTAAAATTGGTCAAAATTATTAGACCACATTACTTAGATCACGAAGAAACGGGATAAATGCGTGAAAAGGACAAACTCTTTATTGTTAAACGTATAAAATTAAGAAACTTATGATCACCACCCTCAGATTCCGTAATTGGTTAATAAATCTCTTAGCGTAGTTACTAAATCTAGCCTAAAGAACATTAGCGTCCAAACGACTCTTGAGACAGTTAACAAATATTAATCTAATGACGTCACTTTCAGACTTCGTGAGGACCCGACCCCAGGCGAAGAGGTGGTGTTCATTGACGTGTGCGACCTGCAGCCCTCGCATCTCAAGAACCACTTCCGAGGCAGCTACTGGAAGGATTTTGTCTGGCTAATGAAGGTAATGCAATCCGAAGGTAGACCGAAGAAAGTATAGATGGGTTGTATGAAAGAGGATATGCTTAAGGGAGTGGATTCAGATATAACCGCTGATAGAAATGTAGGGAATAATATGACGACCGTTTGTAGGGACAAGGGCAAGTTGATGATGATGAATAAAGGTAATGTAGTCAATACTCACGCTAAAAAGAAGTATCTATTACATTTAGTGACGATAGTAAATGTTTAATTTTATAGTTTCTCTACTGGATCCTAGAATTACCGACGTAATTAGTGAATCAAAGTATCCCAATGTGGAAAAAGACAGCAGTTCTATTAATTTCTACAAAAGACTATTAGCAAACCATTGCTTGTCTAACTCAATAATTATACCAAACAGAAATGCTGTCTCTTAAATTTCTTAATCTCACTATAGTAATAGTCTCTCTATCTCTAGCTTAAAAATGTGTTCAAACATTCCAGACAGCATACCCGCTTCGGTTCTCCGAGGTGCATATAATCAATACTCATCGTTTGAAGACAATGTCCCTGCTGTTACTCCACGTGGGGCTGTACCCGTGGCGGCGTAAGGTCGTCCAGCTCCACTCCAATGCGGATCAGATTAACCACATCATGGGTGTCGACTACTTCCCGCCAGAGGGCTTGCCGCATGAATACGGCGGGAAAGCCGGTGCGATGAAAGATCTTAATGGTAATAGCTTGAAGAATTTTTAACATCATTAATAGCGGATATTAAAAAAAAACAATTAGTGGTAGAGGGAATGCACGAATAATTAAGATTTTTTTTAATCATACAGAAACTATATGTATTTTAGGTAATACCATATTTTATTTTGAAATTTCATCAAGATTTATACAGCCGTTCTGAAGTTATATGGTAACAAACATTTGTAATATTAGTAAGACATTTCATGATCGAAATTTTTGTTACGTTAAAACAGAACTATTATATTTTGTATCGTTAACCAATATATAATTGATGATTGGGCAAACCTTTCTTCCAGTCGAAACTCTAAATATGTTTTTCCATTAGCGATATAAACCAATACTTACCTTAATCGCAATAAAAACTAACTATATCAATCTTTCCAGATGAATGGACAAAGAAACTGCTCTCCAATTCCAACTGGCTACATTCGGAGGAACGTAAATATTACAACACGGAACTAACACCAGAGATCCGTACGAGAACAAGACATCGCAGCGCAGTGCGGGCGATACGAGGCGCTATTGGGTCGTACGACATGATCACTAGAACACATTCCTGCAAATCTTTGTACAGACATGATGATGTGGACGAAGGAGCGCATGGTGCTTATAGAACTTTGAAAGTGAAATCTGATAAGAATTTGTATGTGTAGGACGACTGTATTGTGTTTAAAATCTCTAAAAGATGTATTGATCAATCTCTTGGTAGTGATTTAGCCAGATTGCATTATAATGCTCAAGATAATGCGCTTACCTTGGACCTAAGTAAAAGAGAATTGGGCAAGCCAGTCTGCTTACTACTTCTGAATGAGGACCTTTGAGGCAAAGCGTAGATTTTTGAGATTTCAATTTTGTCGCCAGATGGAGTTACTTTTAATATAAGTTGACAGTTCCTGAATTTATACTCGTTAATTTTTATTATTACCATTTTTGAAATCTTCGATTTTGCCCATATTTAGTCTTCTAAGATTTTTTATATTTGAGAGTAGAAATTAGTACTAAATTACAATAACGATCAAGTAACAGATTTTATGATATTAATTCAAATGAACAACTCAATGTATTAAAAATCGATTATTTATTACTAAAATCTAAACGTAATTTAACACTGTCTTGTAAATAAAGTAATAAATCTGATAATTTTGTACTGAACATTGTTGGACAATTAATGTATGATTTGTAAATAAATTTGCTTTAATTCTACATGTCTTGTGAAGTATATCATTTTCCCCCTTCAATTAAAACAATGTTTAATATACTATACTTCTGGATGTGATAACCCAGCATTACACCTGCAATATATAAGGAAATGATGATCAATAAAATATAAGTACTCATAGGACATCATCAACCTGCCTTTGTCCCTAAGATTCGTCACATTATATACTGCTCTTCTATGCATTTCTGAATTCAAACCACTCTTACATGTATCCCCTTTCACACATTCCATCCATACTTTCTTCGGTTTTCCTAAGTAGGTGCTTTTGTAATAATAATTTACAAAATGGTCTAACGATCTGGTCAAAGTTGCTGTGTTTTACTGTTTAAAACAGCAGGAGATCGATCTATATGCCAATAAAAAATAACAAGAATCCAACAGCGGTCCACGAAAATGTAAACCGCAAAAAGTCTGTTTTCTCCATTTGCAGTTTTCGCATTTGTGACACTTTACAAACGCGAAACAAGATTTCTGTTAGCGTGACGCGTACTTGAATATAAAAAGTTAGTGAAAGGCGCGAAATTAGCGCTCCAAATACATCAGGCGATTCTTGATATAATTAATACGTGCATTATATTAGCGATTCGCACACATTGGTTACGGTTCGTTGTTTACGAAGAAATTAAAAGATTTTAACTAATCATAGCCATATATACAAATAGTCATAATTGCTTAGCAACGGCCGCACAATATCAATGACTATGGTTTGAAAACCACGAGAGTTCTGCAAACCTCGAATGACATCGCGTTTCGACTGATGTGTATAGTACCGAAGGTTTCTAGACATATATCCTTCCCATCATTTTCTAAATTCCAATCTTCAACACAATTACAAGGTAAATTACAGTTTGGAGAATTACAATGCTTTATATTTACCGTTTAATTAAGTGACTTGCAAATATTTAATGACCAAACAGGGCATGATATAATTAATCACATTTATCGCGAGAAAAGTCTCTTTGTAATGCCTTCCTATTACATGAACGTACATTTTTGTATTAATACAATAAATGAACAATAATATAAAGAAAGATTTAGAATGTCGTCATTAGGAAAATGAAATAAAAACATCCTGACTACAGATACCTAGATAACCTTCCACGGATTTCCACTAACACAAAAGTTTCTAACATCTTGTCTCTCTCATTTACTTTAAGAGACTAGAGATAGCAATATCCTTGTAACTATGAACTATTTTATTTCTTTTTTATTTTTATACGCTCTTCCTATCCCTCACGTAAGCGTTGCAAATATCATTATCTCGAATTCAAATTTCGACACGTAGAAACCACTGATACTGTTTCCATTTACAACGTACAAAAGTTAGAACGTTTAAATCAGTCGGCGTAAACAGCATAACTAAAAGTTAAGTAAATCAATTTTTAATGACCTCAAAGTACAATATATGAAAGTGTTGTGTACATTTAAATTATAATAAATAGTGATCTAACTGTAACTTATGATATTCTAAAATGATCAAATAAAAATCATTAACGTGACGTCGTATACAATGGAAACGTGTCGTATTACAGTAAACGTGCATTAAGGAGTGACTCATTGGTCATTAGACTTACGCGTTATGGCAACGTCAGACCAACTCGTAATGTCGAAACTGAGGCGTGTTGCAAATGTGGTAATTTAAGAGAAAATTTTAGCATGCAAGAAATATTTTTTCACTGTAAATGAAGACTAATAGCTAAATAAAACTTATCCACGCTAAATCTATACTAAAGTACTCCCTAAGTAATCATTAATGCCTGAGTGCTGCTTCTTTTTTAAAATCATACATCGAATTGCAAATTTTCAAAAGGCAATTAAAAATAGCCATAATAATTTCGAAGGCAGTTATTTACATTGACTTGGCCGTTTTAGAAACTGGACAAAAAAGCAATCTTATGCTAAAATACTGACAAATTGTACAAAAAACTGACAATAATACTTTGTCATCGAGGAGTGTTTTTTTGTAATTTTTATTTGATAGATATTTCCTGTCTTTTATCATTGTCATAATCATTAGATTTGAAAATTACTTCTTGGCATTTAGTTAATGTCTAACGATGGTCGTATTTAAAAAAAAACGATGTGAAAGAAAAGCATCATTTCATTATTTTTTAAACGTTTGAAGCTTTTATCAATTGTTGACGAAGAAAAAAAAAGTCAAAAACTAGACAATTGCCGCCAAATACTTGTCTAGTTTATTTCAACTAAAAGAACTAGCTTTTGCTCGCGACTTCGTCCGCGTGGAATTAAAGAAAAGGTAATAATTGGTCCAGTACTTTATGAGTTTATTCGTTACATGCATAACTACAAATCTTTCCTCTTTATAATATTAGTATTTTTATATAAATACTACTATTGTTCTGAAGTTTAAAAATATATCTATCTTATTTTAAACGTTATTTTCTAGGTTACGTAGCAACGATTTTTTACTCAGTTCTATACTTCCTCTTTCCAATTAAAGTCTTATTTAGAAAGTTTATCTCCCAAAATATTTCTGTGCTAATTAAAAATATGAGTTAGTTACACAAATCTTGTAATTACGAAGGAGCAGAATGCGTGACTGTATGTCTAATTGCTGTAATCAAAATAATTAATCACTAACTCTAATAAAAGTGAGTGTAAGCTTAAAAATAAGAACATATGTTCTGAAATTGAAATGAGTAAAATAAAAATCGATTTCTGAAAGATCGATTATACTCTAAACAATCGTTATCTAGATTCTTGAGTCGCTGAAAGCCTTCCTGTTTAATAAATTATTGACCGACTTCCCAAAAGAAGGAGGTACTCAATTCGTCTGTATGTTTTTTTTAATTGATGTCCGATAAAAATATGTAGTGTAGTGTAACGTTGCATGTAATGACCGCCATGTATGGAATGAAATAGTTTAAGGCATTAATTTGGAATAGTATAGTTGTTATAAACAAAATAGTTTTTACTTTACTCTTTGTAATTAAAGTTGCGACTGGCAATTATGTTTATCAGTCTAATTTCCGAACGAAGTATACGGCTGTATATAGTATTTTTTTCCTCCAAAAGTGTATTAATAAGAAAACCAGGCATGTATTGTAACCCAAATCTCCCCCCAACTTGTATAACCCGCGTTCACATTGCGTGACGAAATAATATAAGGAACGGTCGCATCGTAACAGACGCATTCGAATCCGGGCGGTTGCATTATATTGATCATAGACTAAAATAACTTTTTTATTATTTTTTTAATAAACCATAAACACGTACCGTACAAGTGACAGTGTGGAGATCGTTGAGAATTTGGCTTGTGACTTGATTTTCAATTTCAAAGGTGATTACTTTTGTCTTTATTAATAAAGTTTTTAGTTAATGTGTTTTGTGTAGTG
The DNA here is from genome assembly GCA_003118335.3 of Papilio memnon. Classification (NCBI taxonomy): domain Eukaryota; kingdom Metazoa; phylum Arthropoda; class Insecta; order Lepidoptera; family Papilionidae; genus Papilio; species Papilio memnon. The sequence goes on from LD689012.1 coordinate 1,092,710, forward strand.
CGTGGTTTCACTAAACTTTTTGTAATGTGAAAAATGGTTTAGGATATGTTTAAACTTCTCTTTTTAATAATAAGTAAATTATTTAAAAGTAGAAACTATATTTAAAAAAAACTGTTTAGTATTGTGTAATTTATGGTATTTTGTTCTCTACTGAAATCATGTGAAAAAAAGATTTTTCTTATCGCGATATTCAGAAATTAAAAAGTTTAAATTTCACCTTGAAAATTGCTTGAAGCGAGTTTTTTTTTAATTCGTACATTACTAATCCAAGTAATTAATACTTAAATCGATTTTTCAATACATTATCGATTCATCTACGTTCAAAAACAAAAAAAAAAACGATTATTATAAAAAAAAATAATGCATTATCGATTTATCTACGTTCAAAGACTGTAATTAAAAATCATACGAGCGTGAAGGCACGAAAGAATGACTCACCGAGGTCGATGACTTTTGCAGAGAAATTGCATCCAGTTAACCAGTTAAGATGCGGTAGTTTATTGCAATTTACTATTCGGTATTGATTACAGTTTCTTTTATATCATACATATTTTTTTTAATAACTAACATTTGTTTTGCTATTAAGCTCTGTGATGTTGGCAATATATATTTTTAAAAGGTTGGACAGAAGAGATCTTAAGGCAAAATGGTTGCAATAAAATTAACAATTATTTTTTTCATATCTGAATCATGTTATATTTTATGATTTAATATGAGACATGCGTCGTGTTACGTACGTTGGAATCTTATCTTAAATATCATATGTAATAACGGATCTAGACCTGGTTTTTACTTTCATACTCGCACACAACTAATTTCCTTCTTAAGTTGTGATCGCACAATTGTGTTCTTATACGAACAAGGGCTTCCGCAACCAAAACATATACAAAAATATCGATGTTTGTTAACCCGATCGATAAGAAGGTATTATAATGTTTTTCAAGCGCATTTTAGTGTTGTCTTACATAAATATGAAATGATCTACCCATTTTTAAATAAGAAATTTAGAAAATGGGTGGAAAGGTGACTAAATTAGGTCTCCGTCGCACACTCATCAGATGAAACATAAAAACTGAATGTGGATTATTCCAAAATATACAATTTCGTGGAGAACATTTTGGGTAAATAGCGGTCAATAACAACTTAACTGCGGTATACAGTGCCGTAAAAGTGAATGTGGAAATGCGAGCCTTTCTCTTTAAATCTGAGAGTTTATCATTAAAATCAACATTTAACACAATTTGTAATGATATACATTGTTCTTTTACAAGATAATATAAACTTTAGTACGTTCAGAACAAAACAGTTTTCTCACGCTTGTCACCGATTTAGCGATAACGTAAAGCAAAGCTAAAATATAGGGTTTAAAACAATTAACAAAACTTGCACTTGTCAACTAATTGATTTGTTTATCATTAAAAAAAATATTAAATGTGTTTTACTTTTTTTAAATAGAAAAAGGATTATTAACTATTCGAACTCATTTGTTTTTTGTTCCACACATCCTGCGTTTGATTTCACGTTCTTGCACAGGTTAAAAGTCTTGGAATTTATATTTTCCGTAAAATATCCTGTCTACACATTTATAGTTCTTCCCCCGGGGTCTGATTGAGTCTGGGGCATTCTGTGTAGGTATTCTATACAGTTTAGTCACTAGCTGACAAAATGACAGTTATTAGATGTCCCGATAGAAATAAAAGCGCCCGCAAAACGTGACTTCCGTACTGGCCATACAAAATCCAAAACGGTGCACTTCGTGATATCCATACAAATATAATCTCTAGGGTATTAATGAATACGGTTCATATTTAAATATCAATACATAGCGGTATAGTAACCGTTAAGTTGGATGCAATTATTTAGAAAGGTGATGGAAATCGTGACGGATTTTTATAATAAAAATTTTGCATTTTGCTTATTTATTTTTGAACATCACATTATTTATCGTGATTTGATCGTCAGAGAAAAAAATACTAAAACGTTTATGCTATTGTATTTATAGAGAATTCGTTATGGTTCTAATAAGAAAACTTTTGGGTTAACTTGTAGGCTCAAAATCGCACAATAAATCAAAAACGACAAAATTAAAAATGTAGGATATTTTTGCGAGCTTTCAGGAGACAGCTTAATTATTGATTTTTTTTTTTACTTATTGTGTCAAGGTTTAAACTATTTCATTTGTACTAATCAATTTTGTTTTATTTCGTAATAATTATAATTATGTACTTTACAATATTTAAATAATTAAAAGCTCTTCAAGGCTAACAAACACGTGTAAATTTCAGCGGTAACACAATCAAGCAGTTTGTGGTATGCGGTTGTAACTTTATTCAACTTAAGAAAACTTGATATGGCGCCGTCTGCCCCCTTAAACTTATATTAGTAACCAATGAACTATTTAATAGTAATTATTTTTTATAACTTGAATTGTATGTTATGTTATGTAAACTTAAACTTTTGTTTAAATATTAAATCTTCACCGTTTACTGTTTTTTTGTTCATCAACACAACCATATAAAACTAACCAGTCTATTTTCTTCTAATCATATTTCAAATTGCTTCAAATCAAGATGAGCAAAAAATTCACCAAACTAATGTACAATTTCGTTAAAAAAACAATCTTAACATCCAGTGCGCAGTGATTCAAACGTTAGAAAGGCGTTTGCGGTGAAAGCTCGCTGAAAACGCAATAAAACGGTTTTCTTTTCACCGCACGATAACCGTTACGACACGTAAATCTAGCAAATGTTCTCTACAATGTTTTATAACATAAATTACGATTAACATTTATTCAAGAGGTTTTATTTAACGGTTTCTCCAAGCTATTAGTGTAACGTCTTTTAATACTTTTTCAATGTATTCGTTTTTTATCGCTCCATTTGGCCACCATTAAAATGACACTATGGCACCATATAATGCCAAAATTCTAAAACATGCACACAAATTAATGCACTAAAACTATAGACACTGTATTGTCTTACTATTTTAACTGTGATATAGAGTTCATAATGGAATGACATGTTTTTCGACAGTGGAAATTCAAACAGACGTAACAAATGCTCGTAATCGTAGAAAAGTTGAACATAAAATAACGTAATGTTTTGCTCGAGCGCGCTAGTACGCATGCGTGAACCAAGAACCGTAAATACTCATATACTTTTTGTTACAAATAACACACGAATTATAATAGTTACGAAAGAATGTAATTGCATAACAGTACAATTGTTACGTCTCTGAATATCATTTAAAACATGACTCGTCCATAGATCTCCATCAGCCGTCATATCTAAATACACGTTATTAGGCAAATCTAAATTATCCGTCCATTACTTCTTCGATGTTTAGGACCTGTCCCACCACTAGCTGATAGAGGCTCAGATAGCTTAAAAATGACGTCACTGTCAGATAACGGAACATAATCCAATATTTCCATCACATATTTTACACGTTCGATTGTTATCAGACAATTTACAATTTGGTGGGACAGGCCCTTAGTCTTTGGCAGAAGATTTTTACCAACTCTAATATTTATTTTCCAGAGCCAACCAACGATACAAATATGACTCTAGAACAGCCGACAGGTGAGATGTGGCAGAAGATCCGCGAGGAACTGAACGAGAAGCCGGAGGGCAAGGAACAAGATCTCGAGCACATCAAGGAGTGGCTCAAGAAGGAACCACATCTACCTGATGAGTTTGGTATGTTCCACACTCCAACATGCTCCTAATTTAAGCTTGCTTATTGCTCCAGTGTCAATCATATCTGACAATTGTGCAATAATTTATAGCTAGTTTTTGATATTTAATTAACTTGAATAAATATTTCCATTGTATTATCAAAGTTATGTTCTGCAGAACCATGGATACCTAATTATCTAATGAATTTGTCGTCTATCTCCACAGATGACCAACGCATCATGACCTTCCTCCGAGGCTGCAAGTTCTCATTAGAAAAGGCCAAGCGTAAGCTGGACATGTACTTCACAATGCGGTCAGCTGTCCCGGAGTTTTTCGACAACCGTGACGTCACGCGTCCCGAGTTGCAAGAGATTTTAAACATCGTGTAAGTGAAGACTTGGGCGTTAGACCTTTTGAAAGTAAACAACATTATTGTTATGTAAAACTGCCAATTATAGTCTTTATCCGGAATTGTTTCGTAAATCTATGGTTAAAGATTTTTATTATTTTAATTAACTCTTTAAACAAGACATTAACATAAACCATCAATTTCACAATTGATTCTACAAAATGTAATTATCAATGAAACAATACACGATGAAGAAACTGTACAACAAGAAACATTAATCTATATCTATACTAATATTATAAAGTGGAAAGATTTGTATTTTTGTATTTTTGTATGTATTGAAATAACTCAAAAACTACTGGGCCGATTTGAAAAATTCTTTCACCGTTTGAAAGGTAATTTATCCGTGAGTAACATAGGCTATATTTTTTATTTTCACGCGGGCGAAGTCGCGAGCAACAGCTAGTAAATAATAAAAAGATGATCACATCTCCAACTAATGATGTACAAACTTGAACACATTATTGTGTTCGATTAATTCATTATAATCATATTATACTAGCGTTCGCCCGCGACACTGTCGGTGTGTAAATATAAAATTCAAAAGTAAGTTACCATGGCGTTCATCGAGATTATCCGGCACATCTGTGCTAAATTTCATCGAGATCCGTTCAGCAGTTTGTAGTTTGTTAGTTTGTAGCCTAACTAACAAACATCCGTCCATCCATCCAAACTTTCGCATTAATAATATTATTATTATAAGATTTAATTGTTTTCGTTTATGTTCAACATTTTACGATGCAAGGTTTATTTAATTGAATAGTCTTATAATCAAAGTATTTAATTAAGTAGGTATAGATTTTATATTCGATTCGTAATTAATATTCATTTGTTTTTCATCTTCAGGCAAATGCCACCTCTACCAGGTCTTACCCCAGATGGTCGACGAGTCATTCTTATGAGAGGTATGTCCAATATATTAATTTTAGGTAAAATATAGCAGACGAGCGACCAGCAACTAATTTCAATATCATAGCGAATTGAGTTAAAAGTTAGCAAAACCGTTACCAAATTTTAATGGCCAAAGGACGTGACGTACGAAAAAACATACGTCCACACCCCGCCCAATTGTCTTCACCTTCCCTTCCCAACATTTCCTGATTGCTGTAGTATATTACCTTGATGATAATATAATGACTGATTCTTGTGACGACTAGGGACAAGAGGGAATTTTAAAACATTACCCTCGTACCATTGGGCAAAAACAATAATTTTACTGATTTTTTTTTTATAATATGATAATATCACAGGTGTCGACAAAGATGCTCAGACACCAAACGTGGCTGATGCGTTTAAACTGGCTCTGATGCTGGGTGACGTCAGACTGGCTGAGGAGAAGGAGGGCGTGGCTGGAGACATCTATATCCTGGACGCGTCGGTCGCTACGCCAACTCACTTCGCTAAGTTCACACCAACTCTGGTGAAGAAATTCCTCGTCTGTGTACAGGTTTGTTAACATAATAACGTTCTAGCAATAATATATTAGTAATTTATAATTATAGATCATCTTTGAAGTAATTTATAAATAAAGATTCATTATTTTAAATATCTCTAATTAACTTAATATTGTTGATAAAAATTTCAGGAAGCTTACCCCGTAAAACTGAAGCAAATCCACGTAATCAACGTGTCGCCCCTGGTGGACAAAATTGTAAACTTCGTCAAACCTTTCATCAAGGAAAAGATCAGAGACAGGGTAAATATCTCATAACTAACTTTTAACCCGAAATGTAATGCGAAATAGAACGAAAGTATATAGACGCCAGCAACATCATCTGTTGCACAAAATTTCTGTTCGTCCGATGGAATAACACGACCACACAGACAGGCGTGAAGTAGAAACAATGCGCGTTTCGTACTAATTAATGTACCATATACTAAAAAAAAATTTTTAACGTATGTAGACATTATATTAAAATGCATTAAAATTTTTCGTTTTAGATCTTCCTTCATTCGGACACAAACGAGTTATACAAACACGTACCCAAGGAAATGTTGCCCGCTGAGTACGGCGGCAATGCTGGACCTATGGACGAACTACACAGTGAGTACTCATCACAGTTAATAAAAAGACTGGCTATTTTCGTTGTATGCGTAAATTACTTTGCAAGTTCGTGCTAATTTTGAATTATCTACATGCATTTTTTACATCGAATCATCGATTTATTTTCATTTCTGTACACAAAATAAAATTCTTTGATCTTTAAACTGTAAAATACTCACAGAACCTAATAATATTACGGAGCGATATACCTTGTGATATATTCCTTAACTTTGATTCTACAAACGTTGTATTGCTTTCAGATGCGTGGGTAAAGAAATTAGCTGAATACAAAGACTGGTTCGCGGCACAAGAGAGTTATAAAGCGAACGAAGCTCTCAGACCTGGCAAGCCGACCAATTACGATGAACTGTTTGGCATCGACGGTTCCTTCCGCCAACTTGTCATCGATTAGATGTCACATAGCTCTTCCGATGTAAACAGTTACATCTCGTAACATTTTTGTAACAGGTGTAATTCTTTACGTAGGATGTGTCAAATGTATTAAATTAAGATCTCATATACGAATGTCGTTAAATTAACATTCATGTCACTATAAATAATGACATTTTCAATTTGGTCGCATTTTCTATCGCTTCTTTTTACCATATTTTTTGGTAAGTTAATACCAAATGCTTTGTCAACCAAAGTTTTATGCTCAGTTATGTGCTTATTATGTTGATTGAAGATGTAGTATTGTTATTGTTTAAAGCATTTTCTAAATAAAGATATTTCTTTTTATTTCTTTGTTTTATTTCTTTATTTAATACTAGATTTAACTCGCGACTTTGTCTTCGCGAAGTTACGTTCCTCAGTGATAATGAACCTTTCAAAGAGTAAGAATAGATTTCTAATACGATTGTAGGTATATGTATTACGGTACAAGAATAATTAATTACTTATTATGAAAAGTTGTACAAATATTATTTTATTTCCTAATAAATTTTAGATGGATCGGTGATTGAGCTATTTAGTTACCTAAGGGTTTAGTGTCATCTGAAAAAACAGACAGACAACAGAAGTTCGTGATTCCAAAAAACTGGGAAACCCTGCTCTAAAACTGATTCGGTTTTTCGAATGCTATTAGATTGGTTTTTAATTCAAATAGATTAAAAAAAGATTACTTAAACATACCGAGGAACATAAGCAAAAATAGTACGAGATCGTATATTGAATTCGGAATGATAATGATCAATCATTTACACGAATTATATGGGATTACTTGCTGTTTCCCGCGACTTTATCCACGCAATATTAAGATAAAAAGTAGCCTATAATATGTCCGACTATATCAGCTAGCTTTCAGTGAAAGTCCGATCGAAATCGGCCCAGTCGTTTCGGAGATTACCTGCAACAAACGCGGCTTACAGACAGACGGCCAAAAAAAATTTTAAATGCGATTTTTGTTATCAACAACGCAAATACTTCTTCCCAAAATCTGAAATTTTTCTTTTGATATTACAAACAGACATTCCAATTTTATTATATGTATAGATTTAAATTTAACTGTATTATAAAGTCTCACTTAGAAAGAGAATATCATCGGGTTACATAAACTATAAAGAGGTTAGAAAAAAATAACCAATACTGTTGTTTGAATTGGACACGCAACGTAACCGAATTACCAACGAAATGTAACAATCAGAGCGAAAAATGACGGCAAGAGCAATGCAATACCGACCAAAGTGGACTAATTCCGCAACAAAATAGAACAAAAAACAACTTAAACTGTTGATTTATTGCAGAAATATACGTAAAATATACATATTACGGTAAATGTATATTACTAGTAAGGAAAATCTAATATTATCTGTATTATTTTTATACTAATTTAACTAATTTATATTAATTGTATACGAAATTAAATTTACTACATAAAGTGACCCAAATAATGTGAACCTACATTCGGGAGTGGACTTTTTTCCACTTACTTTTGGTAGCAGATAATTCAAATCAAAATGATCAGCAAAAGTCTGTACACTGTATTACAAATGTTCGTCTAAATAGAAGCAATGTTGTAACCCAATTCAAGGTACAGGCAACTAGACTATTGCTAAAGACGCTTGTCAGTGTTTAGTGCGATTTGACTGCTCGAAGGAAGTGCATGCTTTAACTTTAAGAAAAATATTACGTGCATTATTAATTATTTAAATTAATTAATTCGTTGTTATCCGTGTTAATATTTCAGGTGAGTTTTTCTTATTATTTTTGTTTCTTACACAATTATTCTAGTTTCGTAATAGTTGAAGTAAAAGCGGTGTTACTCAATATTGCCAAGTTCCTGAATGACGAGTTTTTCCCTTCGATTATAGGAATTAACGTTGACAGCCTAATCGCTATTAATACATAACTAAAAACCGAAGATTTTTCTCATGTTCTATGTTACAATAAATAATAACAATATATACGATCAAGTGATTTAATTAATATTTGAATTTTTGCACAAAATTCTTTGATTAAGAACATGTAATTTAAGGTTACAATAAAAAAGCATACAAATATACAAATTCTAGTCCTCATTTCCCTCTTATTTTAATATGATGATGGAATGATGGGAAAGGGAGATGGAATGTAAAAATGTTCATCGTAATTTTATCCGCTTGAGATAGTCAACGCGATTGTTGCACATTTTATTGTTACAATAACCTCGTAACCTCTGCTAATCCCTTTAAGTTATGGAGTTGAGTGTGTATGAAGACAAACGGCTACAATTAGGTAAATCAAAATCACGTGTCGACAACAACTAATGTAGTCGGTGATCATTCTTGACAACTAATATGAAGCTTTTAAATATGTCTGTACAAAAAAAGAATGGCATTGCATTTTATTATTATTACGTCGTTTGCTCAACTTGTTATAATTTATTGGTATTTATTAAAAAGGCGGAGTTTGTCTCCGTGCGAGAATCGAGGCAATTTTTCCACAAGAGCAGCACCGCAGATTTCCTCGATTGTACTATTTGTCTATACTTACATCCACATGTATATCTCTATTTGCCGCCTCACGCTTGTGTATTGTTTTAAAACATAATGTAGATAGTTATGGTCTTCCTACGTCAAGTCATTGTGACCCCAAGGTCAGCCTTCCTATTTGTACAACCATTGAGTTCGACGACTGTTTTTTGTGATTGCGAAGGCTTATTTGGTTGGTAAAGGTAAGCCTAAGCAATGTTTTATGTTTAGTATATTTCTATGTTAAATATTTGCCTATTTCGGTAATAATGCAAACTGAGAGATTGCTTAGTAATCGACTTTGGGCTATCTTATATGTATTGTATATGACCTTGTATCATCTACCGAAATTGTAAAAAGTGTTCGGCGTCTGTCTAATGAGGTAGCTGAAGTTCTAATCATAAAATAAAGAACCTAACATCGGTTTTAACATCTTTAACTAAAGACAATGAAATGTAACTTGTTACCGCCTTCATATCTTACTAGCTGTTCGCGTACGGCTTCATCCACGTGAAATTATAAAAACTTTATTTCATTGTTTACATCTGTCAAATTATCAATTGCAAATGTCAAAATGACATGACATGATGACAAACCATGGCAATCTTGCTTCCTTGATATTGGCAGCAACTTATGGTCTGTTTCTCTCATTAGGGCTGTTATCCAAAATATTTACCCCCTAAGTTTAATGGCGTGAAAACATATAGCCTAAAGCGTGACGTAAGTGTAGGGCTTTTTATTAAAAAAAGAATTACTCAAAAATATGCTGTAATTGCTGACATCTTGGGAAACAAAAAAATGTGTGTTTACGCTTTATTATATTAGTATAGATAAGTTAAACTTTGTTTAAATACATCTCTTTTTAATTGTAGTTATAAATAACGACGAACTTTTTTTTTTCTCACAGTCGTTGAAGTCTTTTGTTCTCTCGAACATAACTGATTTTACAATTGTTAATTTCAAGAAAACATTATACATATGTGTACATTTTTTTAACTAAAATTCTATGCCCAAAGAAGTGAAATTAATTTTTAAAATGCTACAATATACACAATGTTTATAACATTTTTATGTTCGGTGCTACAGGATGGCATCAGCAACTTTAGTCCAGCCCACTGGTGAATTGTGGAAGAAGATCAGAGTCGAACTGAACGAGGACGTGAACACGCGTGACCAGGACCTCGCAGCGATTAAAGACTGGCTACGTAAGCAGCCACATCTACCTGATGAATGGGGTAAGACTATAAATTATTCTTTTATCCCTACACCCTTTTGCGGTCCCTAGATTGATCTAGTAATTTTGACTTTGTTCTATGTTTGGCAACAGCTCTCTAATGTGGTATTCTAATATTCATGCCAAAAGAAGCACATTTGTTGCCAAACTTAGTAAATACTGAATAATTTCTAATAAAAAAAACTGTCTCACGTTCAATCCTGGTCAGGGCAGGTCTTTATTCTTATTCATTTTAAATAATTTGTAATATTAGGGACACCAAATTAATAGTTATTGCTATCCCTTCCATTCTCTTTAATAAAATAGAGACACATGCATTAATAAAAGGGTCACTGAAGTCGAAACCAACAGTGACAATATACCTGATGATCATTCCAGATGATGACAGGATGATGACGTTCTTGCGCGGCTGCAGCTTCTCTCTGGAGAAGTGTAAACGCAAGCTGGACATGTACTTCACGATGCGCACCGCTTGCCCCGAGTTCTTCACCAACAGAGACATCACCAGACCGGAACTTAATAGTTTAATGAATAGACTGTAAGTATGACACTTATTTTATAGCCAGAGCGCGCTCCGTAGATATTCGGACTAATTATTGAAGACTAGCTGTTGCTCGCGACTACGCCCGCGTGAAATTAAAAAATATACCCTATGTTACTCACGGATAAATTACCTTTCTAACGGTGAAAGAATTTTTAAAATCGGCCCAGTAGTTTTTGAGTTATTTCAATACATACAAAAATACAAATCTTTCCTCTTTATAATATTAGTACAGATAACCAATTCTAGAGATTTATATTAGGGGATATTAATATTCTATTAAAAGTATTAGGGTAATATTATTTTTCTATTCCTACATGGCTAATCTTTTCAAGTTTACCTTGGATCATGCGTACATTCATTGTACCGCCTATTTTTGCTTCTTCATTCGAATAATTATTGTTCCTTTTATCAGGCATACTAGCTAATATTTAATAATACATGTATTTAGTGTGTTTTATTAACTTTACAATATTTCCAGGTACGCAACACCTCTACCAGGCTTGACACCGAACGGCCGTCGTGTCAGCGTCGCTAGAGGTACATTTTACCCGCCTAAATTACACAATACATAGTAACTAATATCTGTTGGTCGCGACGTCGTCCACGTGGTATTTAAAAAATATAGCCCACAAGATTTTTTTTAAATCGGCCCAGTAGTTTTTAATTTATTTCAATACATACAACAATCCAAAAATACAAATCGTTCCTCTTTATAATATTAGTATAGAGTATAGATATACATAAGTAAATATTTTAAAAGCCTAATAATACATAGTAATTGCATCATAGCACTTCGAAGAAGAAAACGACACGATCGGCTCTTACTTTAAAGTCTGTAAAGTTATTAAGCCTTTAGGTTACAAAAATACGGACAAATAATTCTTTGCTGTATCGATTTTTTCCAAAATATTACAAACTAGCTTTCGCCCGCAACTCCGTCCGCGTGGAATTAAAATAACTTTATTAGCCTATGTGTTCTTCCTGACTATCCTCTACATCTATACCAAATTTCATCGAGATCCGTTCAGCAGTTTAGGCTACAAACTCTAACAAACATCCATCCATCTAAACTTTCGCATTTATAATATTAAGAGTAAGATTAAGTAAGATATATTTCTATTCAGGTGTTGACAAGAACCTAGATACGAGTGAACTGTGCGACCTATTCAAGTTGGGTTTGATGATCGGTGACGTCAGACTGCGGGAGGAGGTTCAGGGCGTGGGAGGTGACGTGTACGTGCTGGACGCCGCCGTGCTCGCTCCAAGGCACCTCGGCAAACTGTCGCCTGCGCTGATTAAAAAGTTTCTCATATGTGTGCAGGTACTTGTTCTACTAGTTTAGATAAAGAAAGATGAAAAATGTTCCATCATTGTGAAAAGACATGACAAATTGGTAATTTTTATTCTGTTAAAACGGACCGATAGGTGTATATTGTTGATTCTATTACATTTTATATATATTTGTGTGTATAATGCAATGTTTGACAACTAACCTAACAAAAAATATTAAGTTAATATTTTCTAAAAGTTATGTTACTCTTTTGCAGGAGGCGTATCCCGTCAAGTTAAAGGAAGTACACGTGGTGAACGCGTCTCCAATTGTCGACAAATTGGTCACCATCATCAAACCATTCCTTAAAGAGAAAATAAAAAACAGAGTAAATATAAGATAATATTAGTTAACATAGCTGAAACGCGAAAGAATTTCATAGTAGTACAACTAATAAAAACAATTCTAATTTATTTAAACAAACTTTTTCAGATATTCATCCACTCGGATTTGAACACATTATACGAGTACGTGCCGCAAGATTTGCTCCCTACTGAGTATGGAGGGCACTGCGGACCACTAAAAGAGATCAATGGTAATTTTCTATACTTTACAACGTTTAAAATACACGAAATCGTATTAACGAAATTAAAACATTTGGGTACGTGTTTGCTGTCTTCATTGCACTTAATAATTATCACAGCTATATGTAGCAATCAATGGAAATCGAAGTTTTATTAACATACCGTTTTAACAGACTAATGTGTTTTTTCAGATGCCTGGATGAAGAAACTAGAAGATTACACGGAATGGTTTAAGAAACAAGAATGTATCAAAGCAAATGAATCTCTCAGACCTGGCAAGCCCACTAATTACGATGAGTTATTCGGAATAGACGGCTCTTTCCGTCAACTTTCAATTGATTAAAACGAGATACCGTTAATTGAATCATAGTGCCTTTTAAGAGATAAAGTTTTGTTTTATAACCAATAAATAATTATACTTTAACTTAGACTGTATAACACGTTACTTCTTCATTTATACATGCTCAATTTGGTTAGTGGTCCTTTTAAAAAACTTGTATGATTACTTTTTGCATGGGTCAGTTTAATTTAAAAAATAACGTAATTTTGTGGCATAATTAAAATTCCAATGTGGAGTAAATTAAATAGGTTTTCGTGGTATTAAACAGAAATTATTATAACGCCTGCGGTTTATGGAACGGCAAATATTCGATGGTGTGTAACAATTATGATCGCGGTTTTCTTATAAATCGTTTTTGCTATTAATTTTCACGAGGCGTAACTGCACCTATACTTGAATAAATTGATCTAAATAACAACAAATTACTTCAAAAACTATTTAAAAATAATGATTAATTAAAATAAAATTTTCTATATATCAATTGTTGTGTTATTTTAAAATCGATACAGGTGCAGTTTCTCTGAAGACGATATCGAAAATCATATCTAATTTCAGCTTCTCATATTACACGATACAATTTGTTACAATCAACATCCCAAATAATTCAAAAATCTTAATACATCCCATTTTTCTTATCTTAAATCTTACTCTGCAAAAAAAGACAATAATTATTGTTCCGTTGACCTTGATCATTGTATCAATTTCACCTGATATGACACGCCCGTAGTACTGTAAAACGTGAATCACAATAATGAAATAAGACACGTATCATCTTAAAACATTAGATTTCTAATAGATTACTTCTTACTAGATCAGTAGATAACGAGTTCTTCTTGTTGCTAAAACTCAATGTGAATCTATTTTGTTACAAAATGCTAAAACAAAGCACTACTTTAGTTTTGCAACATTTTAAAAACCCTTTGTTAGTTGAATTCTTGTTTATGGTGCGTTGCGGAAACTCCGTCACCTGAAAAACTTGTGTAGTAAAACCTTATTCCTAAGAGAGAAAAATCGTGAGTTTCTACTGCCGAAACATGTAACAATATCATATTTAAAGATTTTACGAAAATTCAATGGCAAAGTGTTTTTATATGTAACTTAAGAGGTCATAAAGAGTAAACGCTTTGTACGGAAATGAAAGTATTCTTTAAAAGCAACAGTTTCCAATGCTTAATTATGTAAAATCGATCGCATCACAAAATTAATTTCAGTAATGTAGTGGCAAATAATGTTTCCACATATTAATAAAACTAACTGTTCCCTTGCGGCTTCATCCGCATGAAATTATGAAAAATTTATTTTATTGTTTACATTTGTCAAATTATCAATTGGAAATGTCAAAATGACATGACATGATGACAAACTATGGCAATCTTGCTTTCTTGATGTTGGCAGCTTGTAGCGTATGGTCCCTTTCCCACATTAGGGTTTTTATCCAATTTATTTACCTCTAAGTTTAATGCCGTGAAAATATATAGCCTAAAGCGTGACATAAGTGCAGGGCTTTTTATTAAAAACAGAATTATTCAAAAATATGCTGTAATTGCTGACATCTTAGGCAACAAAGAAGTGTGTGTTTACGCTTTATTATATTAGTATAGATTATTTATTCCGGATTATTGAAATCATTTAGTGTTTTGTAAAAGCAAACTATTGTTGCCTTTAGTTATACGTCCGAGGAGCGTTTAGACACTAGGATTATAAAAAAATATTTAAAAAAACAAACTTTCGTTCCTAACATGGCTAGTAATTAATAATTAATTAAGTAATTAGTAATTAAATAAGCTATTTGGGTAACAAAAATAAAATATTTTCTTCAAGTTGGTTGACTGAATTGACCAGGTAAGAATTTATTATTACTAGAACAGACGAGTGTTTTTGCTGCGAAACTAAATTTACATCTATCGATGATAAAAAAAACTAACTATAATTTAGTTAAAAACTGGACGTTCATAATTAAAATTGTTATTTTTATTACAAAAACATACAATGAAATTATTCACTCGATCAAGTACTTGTGCAAGTAGATCAGATGTGTTTAAGCGGGGCATCAGGTTAACTCCGAAGTGCAACATTTCCCAACCGCACGGCAAGAGTGGGTCAGTAACAGTCTGTTGTTGGTGCTTTGCGGACGTCACTTCTTCAACTGACGAAAGTTGTTACTTAAAAAAGTTGACTTTTTATTTGTGCCAGTGCCACGAAAAGGCAAAGGTAAGTTTATTTTTCTGATATAAAAATATGTTTTTAATTTTATTTTAATAGATTTAAAAATTAGAAAGGATCGATTAAAAATTAAAACCATCACTAATTCAATTGTTTTTTATGGTTTGGAATACAACGTTAATGGTGTTTTGTTTCTCATGACGAAACATGAAGCTTTAATTGAGTATGTCTTTGTATAAGATTTCGGGTATTGCTTAAGAACCTGCTTGGAGGTTACACCATCCCGTATGTGGGAATATTTTTAGATAAAGTTGTGAAACTAAAAGACAAAGTAACTATCGATATTTCGACCTACCCTCATTTCGTAGTTCAATTATTTATTTTGTAACTTATGTTAGTGGTGGTCCTATTGATCGAAATTAGGCTATAATTCATAAGTTTTTTATCTTTATGCACTACTCTATATAAGCTTTATATTGCAATAATTATTATCTTCAAAAGATGTGGTAGCATTTATTTATTGAATACTTTCAATGTAAATTTATCTCAACCTCGTTATTTTCGTAAAATGTTTATTGGAAGTGAAAGTTCTTTGTTCCTTCGTAATACGTATTGAGGTTCGAATATAAAAGTTCATTTGTACACATTTATGCATATAAGGTCATCCACGTACTTAAAAAAATAGGAAGTCTTTAGGGAGCTGAAGAAAAACAATTAGTGGTTTATTTTTGTAAACACAAGGCTTTAACTTTTACTATCAAAGATTATTGCATATTAAATATTTTTAAGACGATTTTCCTAAAAAAAAAATATGTTATGCATCGATTTTTATAAACTTGTATTATAGTAAGACAATATAGTTTTTAGACTATCCTATATTACTATATGACATCTAAGTGCGAATAGCTATTCATAAGAATAATACATAGATTATGTTTTAAACACATATGTATTTCACATACTGTGACGTTTTTAGTTCTTCCAATCTGGAGTCTATTATTAAAATCATATATTTGATAATGTTTTTCAATATAACAATAGGAGTGTTATTTTATTTATTTATTCAAATGTCAGGATTCGAACCCGCAACCGCTATTGGCGTTGAAAAGCGTAACTCATAAACTACCAGTCAAATTTGAATTGTTGCAATTGATGGCACAATTATTTGTGTATGTTATTTGCCATTAAACCTCATTCAACAACCCTCAGGTGATAAAGAACGTGAAGATTGAAAAAGAAACAGCGTTAAAAATAAAAGCAAAACTTCTATGACCTAGAATTTACAGTCTATTTTCACTTAATAAAAAATTACTTTCACTTCAAATACAAAAAAGAACAAAAACCAGATCATTGTGCCCAAAGATTTTTTAGACTAATTTACATATTTACTTTATAAGGAACTATATTATTTAGATGAACATTGTATTTATCACGACAGATACTTTTTGTTTATATAACTACTAGCTTTCGCCCGCGACTCCGTCCGTGTATAAATAAAAAAAAAAACAAAATGAGTACCTTATATGTTCTTCCAGACTATCCTTTACATCTATACCAAATTTCATCGAAATCCGTTCAGTCGTTTAGCCTAAAAACTCTAACAAACATCGATCCATCCATCTAAACTTTCGCATTTATAATATTAGTATAAACTACGACTACTACGATCATACGAATATACTTATACTTTTGTATAAGTATATATCATATCATATACATACATATATGTATAAGTATATACATAAGTATAAGTATATTAGTATGATAGTATGAAGTAAGATGTAAGGTACATATGCAATAGGACCTCGATAGCCTTGCCAGTTTTAAAGAAAGCTTACCTTCAAAAGATTATCAATTGTTTAGTATTCAAATAGTCATTATTTTCTAAAATTAAAAATTACCTATCGTCAATCTACGATTTACGCTCTGCTTTTCTAATTGTGAGTTTCAACTGCCCAAACACATTGTACATTAAATCGTCACCCTTCTTATTATCTTTGAAAAAAAACAGAGATGCAATATGTTCTTGTATAGGTAAACTCACGGTTAACTGCATCTAAGATAAATGTTACTGATTCAATGAATTCCGTTGCATTGGTCTAGACCTTTAACGCTAGAGGGCGTTCACCTCTACCCCGTTACTACACGTATTCGTCTTGAACTTGCAACTATAGAAGAATCTAATGTAACAAAACAAAGAAATACCGAGATGTAGGAGAAAATATTAATAAATAAAAAACAAAGCAAGTAGCCTGTGTGTTCTTCCAAACTATACACAACATCTATGCCAAATTTCATCGAGATTCAATCGTTTAGGCACAAACTCTAATAAACATCCATTCATCTAAACTTTCGTATTTATAATAAGATATAGGTAATATAAAACTTCTCTAAATGTGACCTAGACATTTGAATATTTATCTACTGTCATCTCTTTCTTTTTCTCTAAAGTTTATATCTTCTGTCTCTCTCTTGTAACGAAATGCACCAAAACGCATCCTTTAGCACGAAATTAATTTCAATAATATCTACATAAAAAGTATTAGTAAATCTGTTTTCTCTTCGTAATGTAGGTCGCAATCCTCTCACAAGTCGATCGCGGTAATTTAAATTGACACACATTGTGAGAACCACTTTATATAATTTGATCTCTTTCACCATGTTTAAAGTCGATATAAAACGTGATGAACTGAGACGTATAATTAAAAGTGTATGAAGCTATCTTTTTATACAAAACTTTATTCATCGAGGTTTGGTTATTGACATAAGAACCCTAATATCGGTAGATCTTAATGTCGAATTTCGAACTGTACTCGTACATTACCATTAGTAACAATAAAAGTAGAATAAATCAATGCATACAGAGACATAGATTGTTTTCTCTTGTTTATGGCCATGATATAGTCAATGACGTTTCTCTTTTAAATAATCATAGAGATGGACACTATAACTATGTATTATCTGGAATTGTAGATGTTTAATTCTGATGACAGTTAAGAATTACAGAGTAATAAGTAGGTATTATAGACATTTCACTGGAAATGACTAGAAATCACATAATCTGTCATTAGTAATTAACACTCACAGTTACATAACCTACAACTTGATAGATAACGGAATCTTTAATCACTAACCTTTGAACGATTTGTAAATTTTTGTTCTTTGTTATGTTTTAACTCAATCGTATTATCGTAATTATTTATAAAATACCGTAGAAAAACAATAATCTAATATCATGCCTTTGAAATTTTCGAAGACATGGTGTAAATTACAAAACTGTCCTGTAAACTACAAGATTACTTTTCTTTAAAGTTATTAAGCTTTTACTACAATAATTAAATAAAATAAATTTGCTTTAGGACTCGAACCCACAATCCTAATGTTTCTCAATTAGCACAGCGTTTTTACATATTTGACATTGTACAACATCCCATGTATTTGTTACTAGATTTCGCCCGTGACTCCGTCCGCGTGGTATTAAAAAAAAAAAAAGCAAGTAGCCTATGTGTTCTTCCAGACTATACTCTACACCTATGCCAAATTTCATCCAGATCTGTTCAGCCGTTTGTGCTACAAACTCTAACAAACATCCATCCATCTAAACTTTCGCATTTATTATATTAGTAAGATTACACAATTTCTATCAGAGTGCGTGTGTACACTGCTTAATTACAAACTACGAAACATTGTCTCTATATAGTTAGTGTAGAGGCCAGAAAAGCAATAAAAATTAACACATACCAAATCATCATAATTAGACAAACGTGATCTAAAACTGTATGCAACTTAAATTTACTTAGTTACATTATAAATTGACAGAGTTCACAGACGATCGGTGACAAACAAAAACGAAACTATAAAAGTCAATAGAGGTACTTAAAAGCCTAACCTATTGTTTCTAAAATACCAAATAAAAATTACTTCGATATATGACATACCTGTCGGAGTGACGAGCGAGTAGAATTCAATTCCGAAGGTAGATCATATACACGGTAACAATCTTCCATTGTGGGCGTGCGTATGCCGGAAATAATGAAATAACAATCGCGTAACATTAGAAACACTATCCTTACTTGACCACCAACTTAATTGATAACTTCACAACACATCAATCGAATTGCAATTGATTTTTATAATAACAAAATGCATCATTCCACCATTAAATGACAACTGTATTCTGTCACTCGATCGCCGCTTGACATCTATATGCACATTCAGCCAGTACTCAAAATTATTAGTTGCCAGTTACTTTAATCGTTCAAAAAGTATCAATCATTTCGCCCCGTTATAATATGAATAGAAGTTATGTAGAAATACAATTCAATATTTCATAATTTGCAGTACAACATGAAGATAAAGACCGATCTCTTAGTCCAGCCCTCGGGGGAAATATCAAAGAAGATTCGAGAAGAATTGAAAGAAGATGTCAACACCCGCTATAAGGATTTGGCGGCGATCAAAGAATGGCTCAGGAAGCAACCACATTTGCCTGATGACTGGGGTAAGCGAATCGTTTCTTACCATATTTTATATACCTCGATATCAAAATAAATTGAATGATTACTTCAACGTCAAAACACCTACTAACTAGTGATTTTTGGTAATAAAATGTTATAATGATCTTGATGTTGACGTGAACCAAAATAAACTTAATCAAAGAATTGCTATATTCCTTTTACTATTTGGGCAAAAACTCCAAGTAACTAAGGTGTCTTGCTAGACGGACTGACAATGATCAAGGTTGTAGTTTTCTATGGAACAGTATAACCAATTGAGTATTTCAATAATATACTTGCCTAATGAGACTAACAAAGGCAGTAACGCCTTGCATTGATTTAAAATCTATTCTATGACAGAGGATATGCCGCTACTGACTTTCCTGCGCGGCAGCAGTTTTTCGCTGGAGAAGTGCAAACGCAAGCTGGACATGTACTTCACGATGCGCGCCGCCTGTCCTGAATTCTTTTCCAATAGAGATGCCACCAGTCCTGAGCTTAGAGAGATCTTGAAGGGAAAACTGTAAGTATTATGTAGAGAGATTACAGGATGTCCGAAAAAGATGTGGACCACAGAAGACCGCAGATTCCTTGGTATCTTCGTACACGTTTTTTCCGAACATCCTGTATAATATCCTGAGGAATTCTATCCTCAGATTTCCCTGTCCTTGTATTTTCACTGCAACGGTCGTGAAAGAATGTCACTGGTGTATGTCACCGACAGACTTTGAGATTTGACAGTTTTTGATACGACTAGGTTATAAAGTCCGCAAATAAGCGGCATGAATCGCTTCATCGATCATTTGTTAAAGTAAATATACAATTTTAAAAGTAGTTTTTTATATTACAAAGTAAACAAAGACATAGACATTTACGAATCACACTGACTGGAGTATACCGACTATAATAGTGTCAAGCGAATTTAGCAATAATTACTTTAGCATTTAAGTTGTATTTCCCAAGTGGGTTGAGGTAAGATTAGCCTTGGCCATCTCAAGGTCAATATGTCGTTATCGTCCGACTGCGTAATAGTACAGCAATAACTGATTGTGTCAACAATCACTAGACATGACGATGTTTTTGCATATGAACTAGAGAGAAGTGTTTTATTTGTCCGATAAAATCCCTCCGTTTGAAGGTGATGTTTTTCGAGAGTGTGTAATTTGTATTAACTTTGTTATGAACTCCTGTAACCATTTCATTTGTAATTTTTCCTGTTGATCCTAGGCTAGAAAAAATTATTATCAATATACTTTTATTCATAAATATTTTTAGGCAAGGACCACCTCTACCAGGAGTCACTCCGAATGGCAGACGAGTTACCATATGTCGAGGTAAAATAATTATTTTGAAACAAACACATCCGCGTAACTTCGTGAACATAACATTCGAGTTCCACTGCTAAAATAGATGTACAAAACATATTGTCATCTCTTTCATTCACCATGAAAAATTCGAAATAACAAT
The DNA here is from genome assembly GCA_003118335.3 of Papilio memnon. Classification (NCBI taxonomy): domain Eukaryota; kingdom Metazoa; phylum Arthropoda; class Insecta; order Lepidoptera; family Papilionidae; genus Papilio; species Papilio memnon. The sequence continues at coordinate 1,113,886 of LD689012.1, forward strand.
AAACAGGGTTAAGTAATGGAAACCTATCTTAATGCATATCAGTACATTACCATGGACCACTTTACTATCGTGAAATAGTAAATGTACCTGACAATTGTATAGATAACTATTATCTTACAATAGATGTAATACATTTATTTATTAACAAAACTTTATTAAATGTTATACGTATTCAGATCAACATAACAATTGAGTATACTCTAATGTTATATGTTCTCTTTGTTTTAGTTATTTCTAAGTATTCATATTAAAACGCAATTCACGTACTGTATTAACATAAAGAACAAATCAAACGCGTTTAGTTCTTCCTTATTCGTGATATGGTACATCACTATAAGTACAAATTTACCTAAAGTTAGTATACTTACCGTTGACTTTGAGTCGAAAGAATTTGTATAGAGAATTTTAAGCAGAAAAATATCTTAAGCCTTATTTTATTTCTTAAGCCCGCTGCAAAAGTTTTAACTGAGCAATGGAACTTTTGTCAGAATTGAGCGTCTGTAGCGAACTGAAAACTCGAACAGTTCTCTCAGAACTGAAAGCAGGCAGACGTTCGCCAATCGATTTACCCTACCCTACCTTAAAGCCCTGATTGTATGTTTATGGCCCAGGTGTCCACCCGAGCCTGGACGGTCAGCAGATCACGGACACGCTGAAGCTGGCGCTGATGGTGGGAGATGTGCGGCTCATGGAGGAGGTGCAGGGCGTGGCTGGAGACATCTACGTGCTGGACGCGGCGGTGCTCGGCCCCAGCCTGCTCGCGAGACTCTCACCCACTGTTATTAAGAAGTTTATGATTTGCGTTCAGGTAACTCACAATTAATACATAAAATACTTTATTTTTTTGTATTTCATTACTTTAAGAAAATGTTGTTTACACACAATTTATAAATATTTTGTTACTTTCAGGAGGCATATCCAGTGAAATTGAAGGAAGTACATATTATAAATACTTCACCTATAGTTGAAAGGTTTATCACCTTTGTGAAGCCATTCCTGAAGGAAAAGATCAGGAAGAGGGTAAGTCGGTCAAAAAGCAAGAATTCAGGCTATTAAAACCAGTAAAACTTAACCTTAAAATGTTGAAAAATGTCACCTAAAACAAGTCTATTATTTAGCATTGGCATTATTTTCTTACAAATTAACGTGTCTTACTAGCATTTGCCCGCGACTCCGTCCGTGTTGAACTAAAAAAAGCAAAACTAATTAGCCTTTGTGTTGGTCAAGACTATGCTCTACATCTATGCTAAATTTCATCGAGATCTGTTCAGTTTTAGTCGACAAACTCTATCAAACAGCCATCCATCTAAACTTTCGCATTTATAATATTAGTATGATCGTTAATTTTTAGATCTTCATTCACAAAGAACTGAAGGATTTATATAAATACGTACCTCAAGAGATGTTGCCTGAAGAATACGGTGGTCAGTGCGGCACTATGGATGAGTTACAAGGTAAAGTCGAATTTCATAATAATGTATTACCACTGTCAATAACACGTACAATAATGGTATAGCCCGCAATAAATGTTGCACGAGTGTGCCGTCTCGAACAATAACACGACCACACAGAAAAACAAGTCGAAACAATTCCGTAAACAGCCTTATAAGTTATCGTGTGAGACGCCTAATTTTAGTCAGTTTCCCTTTCCACCCGTTTTGTACAGGGAAAGAATGGGAAGCATATTTTGTGAGATCTCTTTCTCGACCTATTCTCTATACGTCCTCTCCTTTATTGATTAAGTAGGCAACTCAACTGCAAATCTGGATGTCTATGGGTAGCGGTTGCTTCGCTGTTATGACGAACACCAGTGATCGTTTTTTGTACATGGCTTGGTTGAGAGACTTTTGAAAATACAATCTGCAAACTATAGAGTATGTCTTTTGTTTTCAGATCAATGGACACAAAAACTAATAGAATACCGTGAATGGTTCAAAACTCAGGACTCAGTGAAGGCCAATGAATCTCTCAGACCCGGCAAACCGACTAATTACGATGAACTATTCGGTATAGACGGCTCTTTCAGGCAATTGGCTATTGATTAAATAAGGCTAATAAATTAGTATAGGTATATTGTTTATCATAATTGTTATAAGAACTTTGTGCTAAGATGGTATCCATATTTTCTTCATACATCATTCGGAATTAACGATTACATGAATATGTCAAATTACAGAACTATCAATCTGCAATGGATTTAAAATATGAATAGATAAAAAAAATTGTAAAAATGTACCGTGCACAAAGTAGACAATAATGAATTTAATATTTAAGGAGAAAAAAATGTTTAAACACAATAGTTTAAAAATATGTCGAATTCACGTTGAAATAATTTCGTCGTAAGATTATTAAATATACAAAATAACAATAATAATGTGTGTAAAATAATTAAGAATAATATAATAATAAAATCGAATGACCATAAATGTTATTAAAAGCAATTCAAGGCTCTGTATATATATTAATACTTTTTACTGTTTTTAACTACTGGTTTCAGCTGCAATGACATTTGTATTGACACATTGTCATCCCTTACATCCCCTTTGACTAAACAGAGACAACAGTACTTCAATACAACTGCTATTAAAAGCTTATACTCTAAATAAATATTATAAGGTAGTATTTTGTTATTATTTTAAATTGTTAAAAAAGACCTGCTTTATTTTTAACGCTAGCTTTCGTCTGTGACTTCATCAACGTGGAATTTAAAAAAAAAGTAAGTAGCCTGGGTGTCCTTCCAAACTATCCACTACATCTACGCCAAATTTCATCGAGATCCGTTCAGCAGTTTAAGCTACAAACTCTAACAAACATTCATCCATTCATCTAAAGTTTCGCATTTATAATCTTAGTAAGAACAAAGATTATAAATGCGAAACGAGAGCGAGATTATAACGTCAATTCAAATAATATATAATATATAATATATATATATAGTATTCCAAAAAATATATAATTCTTATTATACTTCGAATTGAACTACTATTTACTTAGACGTTAAACTTTGACCGCCGCTGTTTGATATTATCGAAATCAATAACAAAAAGTGATAATAAATACCATAGCTTTGATGTGGGCATATTAACTGTATTTCATGAGGCTCTGAAGAGGCGAACATTTAGTTTGTAAACTAATGTAGGATCTATTCGAAGAATCATGTTAACACGTTCACTGCGAACCAGGCCGATATCGGCCTGACGCGGTACTTTAGCTGGTGCGGACGAAAACTATATCCCTCTCGCTAGTGCGAAACTATTATCTCAGGTGTACATTACATCAAATGTATACATTATGTTTCCACAAAGTTGTCCAATTTAATCTATCCTAGTGCTGGTGGGTATAAAGACCTGCCACGCACTGACGGAAATATCATTGGGGGCGCATTTTAATCCGCGCCCCACCAGTAGAAGAATTATGATTTTACTTGCCGCAATAAACGTGTTAAATAGGCAAGGGCGTTAAAAGTGTCCGGAACTGCTTCGAAAAAAAGAGTGTTAGGCCGTGCTTGCCTAGCCGGGTGCACTGCCATGCACTCAGATGTTAGTTCAGTTCAAACTATTTTTTAATTTTGAGGCAATAATTCAAAGTATATAGGGGCCAGGGACCTAGAAATCGCTCCCTTAAACGCCGTACTCAACCTCTGGGAATGATATATTTTTACGTGTATATGTTTTGAAATTGAAAACTTACAGAGAGGGAAAAAAACTGCTAAATAACTATAACTTTATTAAACTTAAATTTCTAGATTATTCCTGTCCAAAAGGATAGAAAGGATAGTCTTTCCATTCGACGGGGTGAATGACCCTCTTATTGGTATTGTACCCGCTGATTACAGCTACCTCTTGTTCTGTTAAACTGAAGTCGAACAAATCAATGTTCTGTGCTATTCTCTTTTGGTTAGTTGACTTTGGTATCGGGACTACGCCACGTTCAATCTGAAAAAAAAAATACCATATCTATGATTTTGAAACTGAAATTAAAAAAAAAACTACTCAAAGCTTTTGGCAGCTCGTAATTTCGAAATAAAAAAGAAATAAGAGACGTACTGTCGTCTCACTCTCTGAATTAACAGAATTTGTAATTTATTTCAAAACAAATTAGTAGTAAATATCTTACCAAATATCTCAGGATGACTTGACCGAATGACTTGCCGTATTTCTCTGCGATTTGTAGAAGTGCGGATTTGTCAATATTCATACTACTGTCCCTGCCTACGAAGAAACCGAAGGGGCTGTATCCCATAACTACAATGCCATTCTGTCTGCAGAATGCCACCATCGACTGTTGCGTGAAAGTCGGACTGGTCTGAAAAAAAAACATGTTCCAGCAATTAACTTGGCACTTCAGATCCTAAACGGCTATTAATCGCGACGTGCCAACTCTAGTAACTGATGTTATAATCACATACAATGTAGATAAAAGTTTATATGATGAATCGATCTTTTAAGACCATTCTAATTGCTTTTTTCGATATTAGACAAACCCAAAGTTATGTAAAATTTTAACTTTGTAAAACGTTAAGTTTTGCGTTAATTCCACATGAATAAAATTAGAACTTAATGCATTCTTGTCATAAGTACCAATTATGTTAAATGACTCATACTTCCCGTTGTTACACAACTATGTTTTATTCAACTGCTTGCTTTGTTAAATGCAGATTAATTATGTAATAAATAAGAGCAGTTTGTTAACATATTATAAACCTATGCCACTTAATATTTATTATCTATGTTCTTGCTCACCTCAACTTCATTAACAACAGGTCTGGTGTGACTGTTGGCAATCAATCTCTGCAGCTGTTCGATGTTAAAGTTGGAGACGCCGATGGACTTCACCAGACCTTGTGCTTTAGCGTCCTCCATACCCTTCCAGGTTTCCAAATAGTCCACGTAATCAGCAGAACCGTCTTCCTGGAAATGTAATAGTTTAAATTTAATCACAGACTCATCTAAACTAATGTTATAACGATGAAAAATTTGTATTTTTGTACCTTTACTTCTATGATTAAATATACTTAGATTGGGCGCATATCTTTGACTAAACAATCGCACAACAGTCGTGCGATTGTCGATTGGTACGCAGCCCATTCAACTGTTTAGTTGCACAACTAAAAATCGAGTAGTGTGCGCACCTCCATATGAGGTCATAGGAATCAAAGCGGTGTGCGCGCGCTCTTATACTTACTTTAGTGGCGACTGGGAAGTGTATAAGGAAGAGATCGACATAGGTGAGGCCGAGACGTCTCAATGATTCCTGTAGCGCTGCCACCACTTGCTCACGACGATGTTTGTCGTTCCACAACTAGAATACAATAACATAATTATAATACAACAATAATGTAGTTTGGAACCGGACGAACGAAAACGATAGTCGTCTCCTTTTTCTTTAAAGATAATGAGAGAGATGTCAATATATGTTATACGGAAAGGGAAGATATTCTAATATTTTTTGGGATCATATTCTACAATATTGACTAACTAGGAAAGTCTAACGTCGTACGAGTTTTGAATTTCGTCTATGAACCCCGGACCCAACCTTAGACTAAGAGATCTTAGATTTGGATCTCTGTAGGTCTTTCTCCACCTAATTTTTCTAGATATCTTTAACTGATATCTATATCTGTCAATCGACAATATCACTAAAGATAAATGAATTAGATTACCTTTGTCGTAACGAATATATCTTCTCTAGTGACGATGTTCTTCTGTATCGCCTCAGCTATCCCCTGGCCGACTTGTTCCTCGTCATCATAAACAGCGGCAGTGTCGATATGCCGGTAGCCTGCCTCTAGGGCCCAAAACACGGACTTCCGCACCTCATCTACTGATTCATTCTGGAAACAGAAACAAATGAAGATCAAATAGGTTTTTTTTAAACCAGCGCTCGATTCCTAAGTTCCAATCCATGTTTGTATTGCGACACGAGAGAATTAATCTATACTATATCTAATAATATAATAAAGCGTAAACACACACTTCTTTGTTGCCTAAGATGTCAGCAATTACAGCATATTTTTGAATAATTCTTTTTTTAATAAAATGCCCTACACTTACGTCACGCTTTAGGCTATAAATGTTCACGCCATTAAACTTAGGGGGTTTTTAATTTTGGATAAAAACACTAATATCGTAAAGAGACCATAAGTTGCTGCCAACATCAAGGAAGCAAGATTGCCATAGTAAGGTAATTGGTATTTTGACAATTGCAATTCAGAATTTGACAAATGTACGAGTAAACAATGAAATAAAGTTTTTATGATTCCATGCGGATGAAGCCGCAAGGGAACAGCTAGTATTATATAACTGGGAAATCTCTGACAACTAGATACCCAATTCATCCTGTCCTTATCACACTTTAAGTGGAGTCCGAAGACCAGGTTATTTCAATCATCATTTCAGTCCTCTTTCCTTCTCCTTAATCATACTAAAGTTCAAAAAATATCTTCCTATCGATGAACGAGTTAACTACCTTTTAACTATCAAAACGTCAATTTAATGACGCACAAACATCAGATAAACAATGTCCCTTTAATCATGAACCATGACATTATATTCCAGTATTTATAATTACCAATTACGCATAAATAAAGATTGTAATTTTCCATGTAAACAAACTAAGGTCTTTTAAAATCGCAGATCCCATTTGGCACTGTGCTTATCACGTAGGAAAATGCAAGCCTTCATAAAGTATGTATTTAATAGTTGTTACCTCCTTAGCGGTGCCCCTACCGGTCCCCAGGGCAACGATCGGCATCAGATTTCCATCATTTAATTCCACACACGGCGCCCGAGACGCTCCCGCCATCTGCAAAATAACGGGATTTGCAAAGCTCTGAGATACAGAATAAAAATATTTAGTGAGATCGTCTAAATATTAAACTAAAATCCTATGGTTTTTAATTTAATATTATATCGTACTTCAAATATTTACGACATACGCCTTTGCATTTGAAGTTTGTGCTCTTGTTATTTGGTACCCTAATTATTTGCCTATGGGCATTAGATATACAACATTTATAATGAAACAATTCTAGTTCTTCAAAATTTGTTTTATTCTAACAAAATAAATTACGATTCACGCTATTTAAAAAAACAATTTGAAATTCTTTCCGCAATATGAATTTCAACCTCAATTAACCAGGGTCTTTTTTTACTATAATATAAACATCGTTTTAGACGTATCTAAGTTTCTGAGCTGCTTATACTCGATGCCAATATAAATGTTTACCCGCGGTTTTTCCCTGTACAGCCACGTGCAATCATAACTCAATTTTTAAATGAATATTAGATTTTTAATCTATGTAATAGGTCGTTTACCTGATTTACTATAGTGATAACCTAATATGAACCACACGATATGAGAGGTGACTTTTTTTACAAACAAAAATAATTACTAATTTATTCTCAACCCAATATAGGAAAGTATCGACTTTGGACCGAATTATTAATTTTTAATATGAGAGTCAAGAGACAAAACGTAAAGTTTAAAGATTATGTTAGAATAATCAATCGGACATGTCGTCAATCGACGAAGTTCGCAATCAATCGGTAACATGTTACAAACATATGGGTAAGATTACGATAGGAAAAATTGCTCTGTTATCCCTTAACCGGATCGTGTCTCTAGTTAGATTTAAAACTGACATAACGTTGGTGTCGCAAACGCTCATACGTTCACATAAGGTGATTGCAACATTTTAAATATCAACTGTTAGTTACAACATCTAAATGCGACGCCGTGACAAAGTTCAGTCAGTTACCATGAATAGGTTTTTGTTGAGTTTTAAATAAAGCTTTCTTTTAATTGATTTGAAGAGGATCAAAGTTTAGTTTGGATTTTGATATACATTTTATTTTGAATGTTTATTAAAAGTTTTCGAGTTTTGTCTAATAAATGTAAGTAGATATTAATTTAACATATTAATTTGATAAAAACCATGAAAAGCTTTAATTTTGCATTATAATTAACGATAGACATTAATGATTTGCATAAACTTTATCCTATTTTTTGGTAACAAAAACTTGATTAATATAAACTTTACAGAGCTAAATCACTTTATTATTAAATGATGCGGTACAATTAACTATGCAATTTAGAATACATTAAAATTACTCAGAACTATTTTTTCGTAACCTCGAATTCAAGGCTTTGGGAACTTTTGTAGCCTAGAAAACAAAAAAATACGTTTTTAATTTAAAACATTAATTTAATTTTAATAAGTTTAAAACTAAATTGACCACAACTAGTTATTAGAACATGATATATAACACCAATGTAGTAATGTAGGCAACAACAAGCGCATCATAATAATAAACAAATAAATTACATAACAAAAAAACCTATTAAATTTTATTAGTTATTGATGCCAAAATACTAAAATCACATTATTCTGACACACAAAATATAGATTATAAAATAAAACTCACATAAATCAAAGAAGAGAGTGCGAACACGAGATACATGTTGTCTATCTAAATGTTACAACACTACTGATCGCAGACTTAAAGAAGCTTCCATATATGTGAGAAAAAAAACACCTGCACCACTAATGTCAATGTACTGGTTTCAGATATTTATTATACCTATTAAAGAAAAAAACACCGCAAAATTATATAGATAACGTTAGCGTCTTTTTGTTTTTGGCGGGAATTTCAAGGTCATTTATACAATAAGCAGTCTTTTGTGAAGGACTAATTAGGTAACAGATCACAGAGAAGATAGTCTCATCTAAGATAATACATTTAAGAATTCAATGTGTTTTAATTATTTTGCTATAAGGAAAAATCACAACGCAAAATGTCTGTATCACATTTGGAGGACACTCATGTATTTTGTGTAAAGATTTTTATCTTTCCAAAGGGTTTGAACATATTCTTTGAATGATTGTCGAAATGTAGTTTCTGGCAAATGAAATAATTAACATTTTTGTAAACGGCAGAATTCCCGACTATCAAAAATATCTTAACGTTTTTCGTATTCCAAATTTAAAATGTATTATACTATTCTTAATTCATCTGACATTCTAACCTGCCTGTGTTAACTTTTATTGAAGATCCAATTCAACTTTAAAAATAATATATTTATCTTGTCTGCAAACATACATATAGACGTCTTTTTTTTTTATTGACATTTTAAAATCTTACTCATATTTATCTGCTTTGCATAATGGGTTTTTACCAGGTTCTTAAATTCGCAAGTTAATATTAAAAAAAAGAATTATTGGCTATCAACTAATCACATCTGGTTATACGTCTCAAAAAAGTAACACCTTTGAGGCAAGTAGTGGTTTTAAACGCTCTCAAATACGAAAGCACATAAAAAATTTACGTTAGGGCTGCCAGATCTTCGGATTTGTTCAATTCTTCGTTAGCATGATTTGACATCGATGTACTCAGGTCAAAACGGATAGTCTAAAAAGGCACTAAATATGGCTATTTTTATATTCCAAAGATCAAGGACGTTTATTTTCCTCGTTCGCTAAGATATCAAAGATTGGTCATATGTCATTGCCAAGGTTATTTCGGCACCACTATTCAGTTATTTGAAAGTTGCCAGCCCTAGCTTACCTAACTAAACATAATAAATACTTTACACCGGTATTCAAAGAGGTCATTGTACTTTCCTTGTAAAGGTAGCCATACATACGAAAGCACACTATGACATTTTGCAATTTATTCAACGTCTATTACTGGGTGCTTTCTTGAGTAATTTTACAAGAAAAATAAAATTATTTTATAAGTATTCAATGTGTGTTGATATAAAATAACCTTTTACATAGATTGTGCATGTCTTTGAAATCAATTCGTTAAAGAACGTTGAGGTACTTTCACGTAGGAAGTTAATTTGCACAAGGTTTCTATAAATAAGTTAAATGTTAAAAGATATACAAAGATGTAAAAATATTAAAGATGAATAAAAATAACGATTGTTCTTAATTAAAATATGACGCCAGTATTTCTTGAATCTTATCTACTTTTTTCAAACTTTCGGTTAGTTACTTTTTAAGCCAAAGTTAAATTAAACTAAATTATTTTTAGTAACCATGTTATTTTTTTCAATTTAATTTCGTTCGCTTAAAAATATGCGCGATGACATTTTTTTTTATTTCTAGTATTTATTAAAAATGCATAAGTGAACAAAAACCTTGTATAAAGACATTTGGATCTGCATTGCGAAACAACCTTGCGCATTGCATAATTCGATTTTATCGTCTTCCATATTCAAAAAAATATCTTTTTAACGGCCTTCGAAATTCAAAACGAGCCGAAAGGTTTCCATTTCGAAATGATGTTGATACTGACCGATTAAAAAAAATACTGCAGTATTTAAATACAATCGTTAGACGTATGATTAGTCGTTAGCCTTTTTGAAAGAAAAAAAAGGTAAAAACCAGTAATTTCCAGAACGACATATTATTCATTACAGATACTACAGCTATAGTTAGTTCTGGCCTTTAACATTAGGTACGATAATGTCTTCTTGAACTTCAGACTGCATCGGCTTGGAAATGCCACTTGTACTAGTTGTCCACAAGTGTTAAAACCCCGGAAAAGTCGCTCATCTTGTCTATTATAGACAAACATTTTGTCACATTCATTGGCATAGACATCCTTTGACCATCTTATACGTCTATAAAGATTGATAAAGTCGAAAAATTGTTGCTAATTGTTTTGTACAACTTTCCCGCCTCTTCTGTGGAAGAGCTTCCTGCTTCTACTCATACATCCATATTGTTTACGAGTAATCAATACCGCCTTCTTATTTCACCTATGTACGCACATACATATAATTTCTGTCTACCACAGCGGGTTACGTGTGTCATTTGTTGCAATTTTATAATCTATACACAGCGTATGGTCTATAGAATCTTTGCTTATAGCATAGACACGATTCACGTCATAAACATCCGCATTTTTTTTTATTCACCGCGGAAATCCTTCGCGTTTACTCATCACGAACCATAACCCTGAGTCAACTACAGAGCACGTTTTAATATAATATTTTTAACCCATCCAAGCATTGTTACGATTATAATCACACAAAAAGAGTTTATTAAAAAATATAATTTTAAACGTAATTAGTCGACATTTAAAACATAACAAGGCAGTTTATGTAAGAATTATGGATTTAATATTGTTAAAACGAGTTTATACGTTTAATTAAAGTTTTTTAATGTGGTTATAAACGGCTCAATCATACTGGATTAATAATTTGATACTTAATAACATAATGTTTAAACGAAAAATAAGGAACAAACTACCGTACTCAGAGTTTTTTTCCAAGCATTACATGCATATAAATCTTAACTAAATGACTGTTGGCAGTTAAAAAAAGGATTAGTATTTTTATATGTAATGAAAAAAATGAATAACTACTGGGCCGATTACGAAAATTCTTTCGCCATTAGAAAGCTACAATATCACTGACTAACAAAGGCTACATATTTTTTTTAATACCGCGTGAACAAAAACAAGATCAAAAGCTAGTTATTAAATATGTACTAAGCTTACACACTGACAAAAGATTGCTCATTATTAAACTAAGGCGTATTAGTTTTTCAATAAACAAGGAACCCAAATGTTGTATTTTAAAACATATTTCGAAGTAAACTTTTTTGAACCCCGTACCCACGCTTCAATGACGTCATTCAACTAAAGTCAAACTTTGTTGTGAACGAGCTGCATGAAGTGATAAACACGATCATTATTTCTATGCCCTTTTTATTTAAAAAGAATGTAAGAGATAGCAATATTGTCGCAATACAGGTGTGACAGTTGAGATACACCTTAAAAAATATTTAAAAAGCTACAAATGGTAAAGTGAAGTAGGCTATTGGTCCACATTACACTTTCACCGGCGGCCGTTCGGATCAGAATCGATAAGTATTGGATAGGAAAGACATACCATTTAAGGTGTCATTTATAGATTATAATTAGTCGTTTCAATGCAAGTGATAAGGTCTCTTACAAAGAAATTTATTTTAATGTTTTGAATAAGACATAGCCTACTCTTTAAAAAAGTAATTAAACAACAAATAATCGTATCTACTTACCTTATAAAACCAGCCAGTCTTCTGCATTACTCGATCGAATCAATAAAATACTTGCGAAAAGTAGTACTTTTCGCAAGTATTTAAAGTATTGCATTGACATAGATTGGATGTTTCCAACTACGCTGGTGGTTCAATGACACTTTTTTTTTAACTTAAACTTTAGTAGATCAGTGTCAAATAAAAAGTTTTTCGTCCCAAAAATAACACGTATTCCCTTTTAATTTAATTTCGGCAGAAAGCCCGGACAAAGTGGCGTGCAATAACAAGTTATACGGTCTTATATTCCGAACAATAAATAACATATCCCTCCTTATCTATATTAATAGTGAAAGTTAATCGCTTCGAGATTCCTTCGCTCCCGTAAATGTCTTGCACATTTTCACGTAGCTAATTGTAATAAACAGTTTATGCTACGTGTGGTATAACCGTTATCCATACTTATTGGCATGACACACTGCTAGTCGTTGTGCCACACGATCGTCTGCACTCGAAAGCATCAGCCGCACGCGATAAACGCCGTTACCTCGCCTCAAAATACTTTCAACGAAGAATGCAATAAACGCGACATCATTTGACGTACAAATTGGCGGGAAAATTAAGTAAAGATGGCGGCTAAATACCTTTTATTTATAACAATTTGCTTGTTGGTTTCGTTGTGTGAAATGAAAAAGAAGAAAATGGATTATCCGACGGAGAAACAGTTGATGCTGCAGAGGAAGGAAACCACGCCGGTTGACTTCACGAGGTTGGTTGTGATGAGGTTAGTTTATGGTTTCGCTAAAGTGTTGGGTTTCGATGAACCTGTGAGCCAAATACTTGATGGTGCGTTTGTTCCGCCGGGAGCTGATGATGATGATGATCTTTTCGGTGATGACGATGATGAAGAAAGCATATTCGATGATTACTAGAAAGTGTTCAATTGGAACTGATCGTTTGATATTTTGTTTTTCGGTGTTGTGAATCAAGTCGGTGTTGTGTCGAACGTTTTTTATAACTTTACTTCATACCAAATAATATTGCATTTAAAAAGGTTAGTTAATTAAAATATTTATTTAATTCGTACACGTAATTATAAGCGTCATTTGATTTGTATAATACTGTGCTTGTCATGTTTATTTTTTATTTACTTCTGTAATGTACATACATACCTTTTACACGAAATAATTTAATTAATTACTAATTTATTTTTATACATAACTGCATATTTTTGTAAATATAATTTATATTTTGTAAAAGCAGTTTCATTTACCTTTGCTAACCTTCATAGTTTTTTTTTAAGATTTACTCGTTTTTCCGGTCTATTTGTCTTTTTTAATGTATTATACATAGGAAAGCGTATAATTTACTGTTGAATGAACATTCCTTTTGATAAATATTTATACATCTCTAGCTAATCGTGCTCGACGTTACTTGGGTGAAAACAAATTACAATATTAATTAATATAATAATACAATATACGAGGCATAGCCTGCCCCGTAAAGCAAGTGTTAACCAAAGGGAGCAAAGGATACGGATCGCCCGGACGCCAAACCGTAAAGTGGCGCCCAGACTCCGGTCTCTCAAGGGCGCCAGCCAATAGACGTTCTCCTTTCCGCACCTGGGCGCCCGATATTTTTATTACGCAGGGTCGTATTTTTAAATACGATAGCTTACTAATGTACACTTTTCCTATATCGCACGTATTGAAAATAAAGCACAAATTAAAATTAAGTATATATTTCGTCATAAATCTTCATCATCAAGTAGCCAGGATTCAGTGTTCACAAACTCTCTATCTTGAGTACAAATTACATCATCATCACTATCATCTTCCTTTTCATCATTGATTGCGTCTGCTTCAGTGTATTGTGAACAACCTTTCATTTTCCTTATCAAATCCCCCCATTTCAATTTCACACCACAAAAGGGACAGTCGCCCTCAATTGGTATAAATTCCCCACTTGGTAAAAATACCTCCGCCAAACAAGTTATGTGTGTTACCAGTTCGCAGTTTACATTCAAGCATGTCAATTTGTTTGAATTTAAATTAAGAGAACAGAGCGAACATTTTATGCTCGGTGTTGCTATGTTTGAGTCTGAATTTTTTAATAGTTTCGCTCGAACTGGGCCATTTGTTAATCGTATATGCGATGGTGGTTTTTTATCAGGCTGAAATTAAAATGGAAATAATTAGTTCATTGCTATTTGTATTGATAGACATATCTTACGGTATCACTTTAACATTAAACATACAAATAACTTTCGATAGAAAAGGCTATAGATTTTAGAGCTTGTATTTTGAAACATAGCCCAACAAAATTGCAAGTAAAATATATTCGTACGTACTGGAAATTCTTCGAAATAATCTTGTTCCAGCCACCTCACAACCAGCGGAAGTCGATGCCACGGACCAACGCGAAGCATTTCTGATAATACCCTGATCTTAAACTTAAATTCCGATTCTTTTCGTGGGATTTTCCTTAAATTTAAATACTGCAACCTCGTTGTTTTATTAGGATTCTGCCACGCCCATTCAAACTAAAATATAATAGAGAAATTATTACGTACATTTGGAATAGAAGAAACACCGAGAACTTTAAACATATTATATTGGTATTTTTTAACGTGCTACAGATATCTTAAATGATTACATAATAAAAATAGATAATAATTTAAATTAAATAACTAATTGCTAATATATTTACTTACTCTCAACGCAGATATATTGTTCGGAAATCCGTGCACGATCATTACCATCTTCCTGTAAACACATGGTTTAAAACAATTGTCACGCTATTCTCAACAATGTTGCCTCTTGAACTTAATCGAGCAATTATAATGCAGTCAGTGTTGTCGCGAATACGACGAATGACCTCAAAAGTTTAGTAAATCCTATTTTTTATACTTTGCACCTGACAGCTGAGTTTTCACTAACGAAACATGTTATCTCTGTGTCTCAAAAAGAATAGACATTTAGCACATGTGTCTTAGTAATGGAAACACAAGGCAAAAAGAGTTTATTGGTATCTTTAGTATTAAAAAATGTTTATCAATAAACCACAATTGGCAAATGTAACAAATTCAGCTATGTAAGTAATGATTGAGACAAGTAAATAATAGTTAAAATATAGCTTATCTAACAGAATACATGGTACAAAAACGTGTAACTCCATCAAAGTCATACAGTTTTCACCGTTAGTTAGCTTACAAGAACATTTGGAATAACAATATAGAATACAATAAGTTTTCACATAAAAAACTCTCATCGTGAGTCCAATAAGACAATGCACATAACTTAATGTCAAGATAATTTAACTTAGATGACAATGCAGGAAAAAAAGTTTGAGTATAACTGTTCTTACTCAGCTATATAATGAAAAAAAAAATAATTCATGTTTCATCAAAACAATATGTAAAATAGTGAAAATAATTACTAAATAAAGAGACAATATTTTGTTAAAAGAGTAAATACAATATGTTTCAATTAAAACATTCATAGTAAGTAAAAAATACAAAATATTTGAAAATAACACCAAAAGCGCGGGAAATATTACAAACCATGGTCCTTTATTACTAGTCCGATAAGCACCACCAGCCCACGTCCCTCTATTATGTTGCTTAATTCTTCTATTTGGATCTCTTGTGTACCCTATATATGTCCTACCTTTGTATTTTGGATTGATACAATATAGTAAATAAACACCGAAAAAATCCTCAACTATTTCGGCCTCTGCCATTTTAGCAACTAACGGAAATAATTAAAATGAACTCATATTAATTATATCAAAGACAATTTTACTTAGGTTCCATTAATTTATTAATTTTATAGTGATTTCACAGTTCATTCACCGGTATAAACAAAATTAAAAATATGTCAATGTCAATGTCAAATTAAATGTAGTGAGTGGTGAAGTACCCATGATGAAGCCTTTGAATAAAGGATTTTCCGATTAACAGGTTTACAAGTATCAAACTTGTAAGTCTTTATAAAAGTTTTACTTAAGCTCAAAAAAACTAAAAGCGAAGTGGTTTGAGGAAGAGACTATATTTTAATTTAATAAATCGAAACATTCATGGGAGTTTTTACCACTAATCCTAGTACAGTATAATCGTAAACCTACATCTCTACTTTAGATGACATAAAAAAAAGTCACTTCAATTAAAAAAAATCATTTTTAGCTTTTTATTGATAAAAGTAAATTGATATTGAAATTTATGTGAGATTTTCTACGGCAATTATAGTTTTTAATAAGAATACTTTAACATAATTTATTATTATGGAGGAATCTTCAAACAATAAAGACGAGAGGTTATGCGGAATGTAAGTGTCTCAATTTTTAATCAACTTTAACATTATTTTAATACATTAAAATTGTAATTTACTACATAAAACATTACAGATGTACGACCAAGAGAAGTAAATATTGCTGTCCACGATGTGAAATATTTTATTGCTCACTTGTTTGCTACCAGTCCGTAAAACATTCAGAATGCTCGGAGAGTTTTTACGAAGATTGTGTTAACGAAGAGCTGTCTTCTTATCATGCGGGAGACGAAGCGAAGCGTAAAATGATCGATATTCTTAAAAGAGTTCAAAATGACATTGATGAAGAAGACGATAATGAGATTGAAGAAAGTATCGATTCAGACGATGATGAAGCAATCGATTTGCACGAACGTATTAAAGATTTGGACCTTAATAATGCAGAGGCATTATGGAATGCACTAACAGAAGATGAGAAGAATGAATTTGAAGCAGTTGTAAGAGGAAATGTGAGCTCAGTTTTACCGCAATGGGAGCCATGGTGGATGTACAATAAAGATGGAAAGCTTGTGGAGGAAGTTCAAAGTTCAGAAGTGGATGAGCATTTAAAGAAATGTCCATGTATCAAGTCTGTGCCAAAATTTAACACATTAACAGTATGTATTTTCTCATTACTTTATAACATTTGTTAAAAATAGTTTAGCAGTCGCCTTAACTAAGAAATTAAAGTTTTATTAATGCTGTTTTTTAATAATACTTAGAATATAACAGTAATTAAAAATGACAGCAGTTGTACAAAACCATTAAAAAGCCTCAAACTAGTTGTTCGGTTTAAAGGAATGTTCTTTTAAAATTACAATTCCTTAACTATAATTAACAATTTGAATAATAAATATATTATGACTGAATTGTTTCAGAATGTAAAACCATCAACAGCCATATCATTTAACATAACAAATGTGCTTGCTTCATATGCATTTGTATTGAGGTATTTTAACGGAGAGATTGATGCTATAGAAACTGTTGCACACATACTAGATGTCTGTCAGAATCTATCCTCTAATACTAATTTTGATGCCTTGGAGACTTCTGTGGAATCAGTCGCACAGAAATGTATTCAGGTATGTATTACATGTATGAAAAGAACCATAGCAGGTCCATGTTCGATTCCTGTCATTATTTGTTTTCAATTTTATATGCACATTTATGGTGAAGGCAAATATTGTGACCTGTATATCCGTGAAAATTCTAAGATCTGTGTGAAGTCAATCTTTATTGGGTCAGCATGGTTTACTATCGCCTAGTCACCCCTTTCCTGATGACTTTTTTTTTTATATACGATAAGGTGGCAAACGAGCAAGCGGCCACCTAAATCCGCCGAAATGGCGAAGCGACCGCTGCCCATAGACATCTGCAATTGCAGATGCGTTGCTTACCCTAAATCGACGGAGGAGGAGACGCACATAAAGAGGATATTTCCCCTTCCTATGCGTCTCCTCCACGGTCAAATCCACTTTCCCATCCAAACCTTTCCTTGTAAGAAAAGGGCGAAACGGGAAAGCGACTATAGTTGGGCCTCCGGCACCACACTCATGACTATATTACTGTGTCCAAAAATAAACTCTTCAACTTTGTTTCTTTATTTTCAGAGTGAATTAATAGAAACAGATGAAATAAGTCTAGAAGTTATGAAACATGATACATTTTTATTATTAAAAGGCCCAAGTAGAGATAATAATGCATATTATTGCAAAGCAGCTCTCTCCCATCTAATAGAAATCTTCAATCAAGCAAAATCAAACTTAAAAACTACCACAAAGGAAAATGTTTCAAAACCTGAAGGTACATTTTGTAAGAAATTCCCTGAAAACATGGAGTATTTACCAAAGCTAGATTTAAGTACAGTTAAGAAAAATGTTAAAAAGCTCGAGTTCTATTTATCATTTATTCAAAACAATGATAATTCTTGATATTTATATTATTTATAATTTAAAAAAAAAGAATATTATCAACAAATAAGTAATTGTTTAATTTACCTTTTTTACTTCAAATACATTCCTTTAACCCTCAAATGCTTTTTTTATTTAACTGTGAAATAAATATTATAGTATAGATTTTGAGTTACAGATTAAGGGAAAAATAATTAGAATAATCTTGGTTTCAATAAAACTATACTTTTGTTTGTAGACTTTTAACAATATGCATTTAAGGGTTAAGTACTTTTCATTCGAATATTATTATAGCCTAAACATATTTTCATCTTACCTTTAGTTTGAATAGACAAAACATTTAAAAGAAACAAATTATTCATTGAATACTTTATTTCAACATGAAGTAATAGGAATGTTAAAATACTTTCAGTAAATTTACAAAAAACAAGCCAGATATTAACAATATCTTTTTTTTTAATAATAAAATTGAACATAAATAAAATACACATAATTTTGATCATACAGAATATTTACATTGAATAAAATAATTTATTATAATTTAATTTAATTTTTTTATAGCAAACTTATTTTAAAAAATGTGTTCATGTTTTGATAGGATATTTTTTTTATTAACAATTAATAAGTTTGTCTGTGTTTTCTGTTGGGCCAATCATCCTACGAATTTAGACTGAATGGAATTTTTAATTAATCTTATCAATCGGTCCAATGGTAATTCTTTTCCCATAAGACTGGTTGATTCTTAGGCTGATTGACTCAACTACAAAAGGTCCATTTTTCAGTAAGTTAAAATCATCAAAAAAATTAAAAATATATCAGAACAACTTAACTTGGACTAATGTATAATTCAAAGATACTAGCAACATTAAAGAAATAGTAATAAAATAGATAATTTGTTTATATACTTGAATATGTTGACTATATATTGATATGATACAATTACTACTCACTAATAGAATTTATGTTATTTTTTTAAAAACATTAGGAAACATCTATACAAAATACTAACACCAAGTAACATTCTATACCTACTCAACTTCTCTACAAGCTGATATATTAAAAATATCAACGATAATCATGAATATCGAAACGCCATTATTTAAATTACTAAAATAAATATTAATTATAAAAAAATTTGATAATCCTTGAAAAATACTTAGTTTAACGTATAATATAAATAACGAAGTTAATAGAAAATAGGCTTTCTAATAAAAAACACCAAAAACCATAGGTTATGTAAGAATGTAACATCGCATTTCCATCCCTTTATAGAACAGAGATAGCAAATTTTTTTTTGTCACTATACGCCAGAAATTACTTTTTTTACTGGTTGCAGTTGGCAAGCATAATGGCTAAAGTGAAATTTAATACTGAAATATAATTTATTTCATAGAATGGTTAAGTTTAATCAATTAAATAAAAAAAGACAACTGAAATATGAAGAACTGCAAAAGTCTGAGTCAGCAAAGTAAAAATACACTAAACTTTTATAAAACGCATTACATTTTGTGATGGTAATTGTAAGATTTTTAATATACATACTAAAGTAATCCAAATATATTACATATTGCAACATCAATAAGGCAAATTTCGATGTACTATAGATTAAATTAAAAAAAAATAGTGCGTACATTTCACTTTGAATATGTGACATCTAACCTAAAAATAAAAAGGCTATTATTTATTGATAAATTATAAAATACAACAACAAATAACAGAAGCATTCTATATTAACTGTCAAGCCGTTCACCAAGACAAGTAAACTATTTCAATTTTATTAATATACATTGCACCATTAAAGTTAAATGTACTGAAATTATCGAATAATATATGCAAGTGGGCAATCTAGTATAAAAAAATTCTTTGTTGAAAGTACCAAAAACTTTATACATTAGTAGTTTCGGTAGTAATTCCACAAAGAAATGTACCACTTAGCTGAAAGAAAGAACAAGCTGGATAAGCCATTTTATTAAGCTGGAGAAAGACCAGCTACAACTTTGGCTGCTTATATAGCACCAGTGTAGTTAGGGCAGGGCGACGGCCCAGGACGCCTGACGAAAGGGCTACAGTCTGCCTTGCATATACACTATTGTTGGATTTCAATAAATTATTTTTCATTTTTCTTTACATAACAATCTTAACCTCTCTTAGTCATAGTGTGGCACAAATTAAGACAGGAGAAAACTCAGGAAGGTGAAACAGTAATAAGTAATTTCTATTAATTTGTAAAATATTGTATACATTGCTGCTGGATTTTTTTCATTTAAATCGAATTAGATACTAATATCAAAGAAAAATAAGACTAGAAAACCTGACTAGTCAACTGTGCGTACAATGGAAAGCTCTTAATTGTGTTGAGAGACAATTGTGATATTTACAAGTAAAATTGTTTCCAAGGTAGAAATAAGCATTTATAAGTAAACAATCTATACTAATATAATAAAGCGTAATCACACACTTCTTTGTTGCCTAAGATGTCAGCAATTACAGCATAT
>LD689012.1:1139712-1283128 GCA_003118335.3 Papilio memnon
TCATAAATGGACTTCGGACGTCTCAGGAAACATAATACAAATTTTATTAACAGGTAAAATTTCATTATTCTTTCCCAGAGTGTCATGTTGTCCATGTCCATATTAGTCCGGTTTATTTGTATTTAGAATACTGTTTTTTGATTTTACTATATTTAAAGACTTTCGACTCTATTACTCACGAATTTAAAGTTAGTTTTACTATGGAATTTATTTCCAAAAGTCACGTATCATTTGTTCTGGAACTTTCTTCGCTTTGTATTTTCAACTCTATCACTATTACAATAGAGTTGATTTTAATATGGTATTTGGTTTTGGTAATACTGTATCATATCATACGTCCTAGTTCTAAAGTTAAGGAATGAGTTACGTATGACAGAGAGCATGTACGCTGCTGCCTCCTTCTCTGTTGAATTGGGCGCGAAACGAGAGCGAAGGAGACGGATAGTCTGACCTCGGAAGCAAGGCAGTCCTGTGTCGAGCATTAGTGATACCATCGATATTATCGCTTCTTGGTACGGTCTGAAAAAAACCATCAAAATCCAGAAATAAAGCATTGATCAAATAATCATTGGTTTTTATTTTTTTGAAAAATGATAAGTCAGAGCATAGTCAATCCACAACTAATACTTTTTATTAATTTTACATCTTACAAATTATAAATGCGAAAGTTTAGATTAATGGATGTTTCTTAGAGTTTGTAGCTTAAACGTTTGAATGGATTTCGATGAAATTTGGCATAGATGTTGAGCATAGTCTGGAAGAACACGTAGGCTATTTACTCTTGTTTATTTCAATTTAACACGGTCGAAGTTTTGGGCGAAAGGTATTTTACAATAAAGTTGTGGTTTTTACAAAGCAACCCTTTGACAAAACAGAGACTTCAAATGCAATAATTAATCCATCCCAGGTGTGGTGTGTCAAACAATATTGGACCTTATTTTAATACCATAATGTACACCGACCTGACAGCGAGGAACGCCTGCACACAGAGCTCGCAGAACCAGCGGAAAGGCGGGGCCTCCATCTTGCCGCCCATCACCATCACCATCTCGTCCGTCAACTTGATGTCGGGCTCGAAGCCGAGGTTGCCGCCCGGAGACGACTCGAACATGAACCCGAAGTCTGCAAACACATTATACTTGTCCATCCATTGCTATTATTGATCACCCTTTAATATTTTATTATTAAATGTCTTCTATTTAATTTATTCTTCAATAGTCCTTCGAGTCGGATATAGCGGCGAAAAAAACTTGTCAGTTTTTCATGTAAGCATTCTCTTTGGAATAAAAAAAGAGTATTTTACTGTCTCCTTATTAATCCCTCCCCTAGATAATCAGCTAGTGACGCTCTTACTTCCAACATTACACTAAGATGTCATGTGGTAGAGCCCGCTTTAACATCTTCGCACGAGCGGGCCGGCTCTTAATAAACTAATAATATTAAAAAAAATGTGATAGTCAGCGTGCAGTACCTATGTGTATAATATGTCCGTCAGTATCCAGCATGATGTTGCCATTGTGCCGGTCCTTGATCTGCAACAGGAATCCGATCACGCTGTACGCCGCCATCGACGTCACGAAGCACCTGCGCGCAGCCTGCGAACAAATATTACCTATATAAGTGCTTATTTATGCCATAAGACCCTACGGGAGTAGGATAAGTAGGAAGATGATGGTAAATGCCTATTTCCACTTAGCAGTTCGAGCGGATTCCGCTGCAGTGGAAATAGTTTACCGCATTCAGATTAAATTGGTAGTTAATGATCTTGGTAACTAAGAACATACCTAACACTTTGGCAATTTGACAATAATGTATTTTTTTTTTATTGCAACAAATCAATTCTATTTCTTAGTACAATTTGTTAAAATAAGCAATAAGATATACATATAATATACCTGGAATTCCCTGGTGGTCTCGTCGCCGTACTTCTTGATGAAGTATTCATACATTCCGATGTCAGTCTGTCGGCCGAGCTGGTCGCGAGACTTCGCGTTCGGTACGCACTCGATCACGCCGCACTGACACACGGACAGACAAACATAGATATCATAATTAAAAACTAGGCGATCCTGGTAATCTATATAGCTACACATTGTTATGAACATTAATAGGTTTTACACATCTGTGAAGCGAGACTAGGCAGTTTTATATTTAACTAGCTGTAGCTCGCGACTTCGTCCACGTGTAAAAATATAGCCTATGCTACTCAGTGATAACGTAGCTTTTTAATGGTGAAATCGGTTTACTAGTTTGTGCGTTATTTCAATACATACTAAAATACAAATCTTTCCTCTTTATAATAGTAGAAATAATAGATGTCATACTGACCCCGGGCGCCGTAGCCACAACTTTGTAAGGGAAGAGGTAGAGGTCCAGGCCGACTTGCTGGAAGATGTTCTTGAAGAGTGAGATGACCTGCAGCGCCAGCATGTCCTGCCGCACGTCGTCGCCCACCTTGAAGATGGCTGCTTGCCAGGTCTCCGCCGCTATAGATGTGAAACGATCCTTGCCTTCCTCCTGTTTACATTATTAAAGTATAACAATATTTTTAGAGGATAAATTTTTGCTAATAACTCGCAACTTATTTTTTTACTACAATTCTATTTCTACCGCTGCAACATCTATATTAATATACTAGTTGCCTTCGACTTCGTTCGCGTGGGATAAACAAAATAAATCTAGAAAAAATTATATCTGACTTAGTGATTGATAAAGCTGATGGGAGAAAGATTTTTTTTATATCGCTGCAGTAGTTTTTGAGTTTATTCGATACATTTCATATATTACATTGTTATACGATATTTAATTCCACGCGAACGAAAATTAGCAATAAATATCTTGTTGTCTATATTTTCAGAGTTGATGAAATTGTTTTTATACATGAATGTAAACAGTAGCAAGCAAATAGGCTAGTCTGGAAGTACATATAGGCTACTTTTATTTTAATTCCACGCAGACGAAGTCGAGGGGAAAAGATTATAAAAAGCGATTTTTATCCTTTAAAGAGGTAACTGTAGTATAGGAGGAGGTGTGGCGTACAGTGGGCAGCTCCTCCCCGCAGGCGATGGCCATGGCGACGGCCTCCATGTCGGCGATGCCGTACTTGCGCACGCGGAACCGCGCCAGGTACGGCGCCTTCGCCGCGCTCTGCATCGGAGTGCCTGGACAATTTCTTTTTATTAATACTACATTGTAACAATAATTAAAATATCAAAATAGTACAGTAATAAAAAAAACACAGATCAATAGATAAGTGCATATAGATTTGGTTAGACTTATATTTTCAAACTTTTACTTTGTAGAAAGAGTTCAATTATATATTGTTGTGCAAAAAGAATTAAATAAATAAATAAAATAAATAAATATATCGGCACGTGGCCAATATCACCATTTTCTGCGTCCATGATTGCCGAGCAAATGTGGGTAATCGGGCGAGGAGAATAAAATCACTTGTATAGAAGTTAATACACAATAATTATATTCACAAAATACAACTGTTATCACAATCAGTAATTTTGATATTACAACAAAATGGTGACGCTCCACCGAACACGTCTTATGTCAGCGAGATCCAAATCGATTGTGTGTCGTTTTGTCTCTGCGCACAAAAGAGCCCGGAGTTGCGTCAGAGTGTAGAAAAGTCAAAAACACTCTTTTTTAAAATGTCACTGTCAAATGTCGTTATGACGTTTCTTAACACTCTTAAAAAAACACGGAGGCGCCGTCAAATAAATATAACAATACACAGTTTGTAAACGAAGAAAAATGTTTAAAATATATATTAGTACTTGATAGATACATACCGCTTTTATAGTCTATATCAATAACCATAGAATCTGGATTCGATGGTAGATAACATCCTGGTTGAACCTGAAATATAAATAAAAAAATAGCTTTATTATTCAACCAATAGAATAAACTTACTAAAAAAAAAAAACTAACCTTGACATTCTTAAGGGCTTCCAAACATGCCCGTTTTCGTTCAGCACCTTTAGGGTAAGGTCGTATAATACCACTAATGTTGGTTATTTGACTGAAAAAATCAAATTCTCGTTCGTAGAAAGCCTTGGCTGGCCCCGACAGAGTGTCCACTATACTCTTTGTAAGAGATTCTAGAATATCGTAGAGAGCCACTGAAAACAAAAAAATGAGAAATTATAACGAACCTATCTAAACAATTTACCTTTATAAGGCTGTAATTATAGACTTATTAAAAAACAGACATGTCTATATCCATTAATTTAAACATTATCAAGCGAAAAATATTTATATAATTTTTGATTACCAATGAATGAATACATCAATTGATTAACATTAAATGGCTGTGTAAGTCATTTCAATTCAATTTGAACTCTATTCTCTATACAATAAAGCTTATTTTATAACAAACTGTCTTTATGGTGCATCTCCTCGTCGGTGTACATGTTGGTGTGCATGTTCCAGATGAGCTGGTGCGCCACCACCTGGGACTTCTTGGCCAACGACTTGATCAGCTCCGCCACATACCCCATCTGATAAATATACAAATTCTCATCACTTCGTTCCGTACCGCTTACAAAACTTTATTTGGAAAAAAAGTCAAAATTTTATTTGGAATTTAAGATGCTTTTACATAATTAAATATCGTTTCAGTAGACGGCCGCGAGGATGACTAAAGGCTCATTAACACGATGCAAGTTTCTTGCCCGTTACATTCAAGCTTGAAACAATAATTGTTTCCTATAGTTTAAAAGAAACTTACATCGTGTAAATGGGCCTTGACTGTTGAGTGCGGTGTCTAACTACGTGCCGGAGGCCTAACTTAGTTCGCTTTCTTTTCCTAATCTTATCTTGCAAGGAAAGGATAGTAGATAGGAATGGGTAGCAGATTTGTCAGAGGACGCACAGAAAGGGGATGCATCCCCTCATAAAATTAACGGCAACGGTCGCTACGGCGACTTTACCCACTTGTTTGCGAGTTTTTGATATAAAAGGGTACCGTGTCATGTCTGAGCGCCTGCACCAGTTGCGGAATGTATAGCAACACGGCGGAAGAGGGGTAGGAGGTGAGCGCGTTGACCGCCGCCTGCGCCGACAGCGGGTGCGGCGGGTACTGCCGGCTGAAGTACGCCAGCGCCTCAACCGGGCTCACGCGCGCCCACGTCACCATCTGCACCAGCTGCAACACCATCGACAACAGTTTACATCATTCCACTCCAGTTGTCGAAGCCAGCGCTGGAGTCATCAACTCATAGGTTCCTCACTAAAGGACTCGGAGCCTACCTTAAGTTAGGGATGACTTGATCTTAATCCACCACACTAGCCCAATGCGGATTGACTTCACACATATCTTTAATTTTTTTAGATATGTGCATCCTATCAGTTATTACGTCGTCATCTCAATGCGTACAAAACTTTAAACGACTATAGTTTTTGAAGTCGAAAAAACGCTATATTCCCCGATTGTACACTGTATTAACACATCGCTCACCTCATGAGCGTCACTGAGCAACGTCTCCGTAGTGACGAGGTACTTAAGCGCCTGCGGAATGTGGCACACCGCCGTCGGCTGCGACTGCACTTTGCGTCTGATCTCCTTCACTATTGCTTCATTTTTCAACCTACATAACAAAACAAAGATAACACTCAATAACATACAATACTCGTATAATCTGTGCTTTTGCATCGGTAGCCGATGTTGTTATTTGAAGTAGCTTTTATATCTAATTTATATTTTCGGATTATCTATTGGGCAATACCCATGGTAGTGTGTACACAATCCGTAAAGTATATAATCTGTGCTTCAAGTAGTGTGTAATTAGTGTAGTACTGTAAACTTTATTAACAGTTGTGTAGTACTGTGTACTTTTTGAAGAGTTGTGTAGTGCTGTGTACTTTATGAACAGATGTGTAATGCTATGTACTTTATGAAACGTGTAATTAGAAGCGTGTAGTATGTAATGTCTGTGTGTAATACCTCTCCGGCAGGAAGACGGCGAGCGCGGGGCTGATGTCCCAGGCGTGCTTGGCGTAGTCGCGCCAGGTGCGCTCCGTGTTGGGCTTGGAGCGCCACGTGGCGATGTTGTCCTCGCCAGACACCGCCTGCTCGGGCCGCGCGTGCGGATTGTGCCAGGTCACTAGCAACTCTATCTCCACAGCCTACACAATAACAACAACGTCAAACATTTGGGTGAAATGTCAAAGTGTATTAATTTGCCCTTTAACTTTTGTGTCCATAAATCAAAGTAATAACCAATTCATCTGATAATGTACAATTGAGGAATCTGATGGTTTTCAACCTAAAAAACGTGCAACGTTCGTCGGAAAGAGACGACAACGAAAAACAATTACAACAAGACGCAGCTTTTAGATGTGTTTACACAAAAAAAGATCAATTGTTATTATTTACTTTACTTACTTTATTCTTTTGTTATTTACTTTATTCTTAACCAGCCATTTTGCGCAATTTCACTGCTGGTTAATTGGTTATTTGTCAGAAGATACTGTATTTGTCTCTTTACAAAGAATAAGGGAATTCTGTAAGTGGAACACCGCGGATTTCTGCGATTGTACATTCAGGGAAACAGTTTTCTATTTATTTTCTACTCTAAATGAACAATGACACGGAATATGAAGCAATATGTTCACCATAGGTATAAGGTGTTATAGTTACCATAAGTTCCAGTATTAAGTTCCTCTTCCTGACGTAGTCTTTAACGAAGGTGTCCTGTGTCTTAAGGAGCGGCTTCACGCTGCGGTTGGAGCGCTTGCCGGCCGCGCTGCCCGCGCCGCTGCTCAGCGTCGTCGTTGACATCGGCACCTGGGAGTAAATCACACACATAAAACCTATGTTTCTTGTCCTAACTTAAGCAATGTTTCTTTGTTAAGACTTCTATAAGACTCAAGTTTAAAGCGCTGGACCAGAACAGTTAGTCAGTAGCTGACAATGTCTGGACTGGAATTCAACTGACATAATGTAAACACTTACTGGCGCAAATGACTTCATACAATCAATTCCATGCCTGCGCTATTACCCAACTGTACTGACGAAGTGTGAACCGGGCATAAATAAAACAAAAATTTTGTCCATATTACGGAATCAAAAACTAACAAGGTACAATAAAAAAATTATTATTTTTATATTAGAAATACGAAAGTTTGCAATGGCAGAACGGATCTATATTAATTTCCACATAGAAGAAGTCACAGCTAGTTCATAACCGGTTACAACTGGTTATTACTAGTATTCTTACCGTATTAATCCAGCCCGTGGTCTGTCGGCTGCCGATGTCGCTGCTGTTGATGGAGGAGCGGTTGTCTGTTGGCGAGTTCGACGTGTAGATACTCTGCTGGCTGCTCGGACCCACTGTGTCAAATTCTGGAACACGTCATATATCTATCTCTCTCACACGCCATGGGGGTGAAAGAGACGTATATACATGCGTGCTCGTTGAAAAGCGTACACGCACGTAATTACATCATCAAATATTGTTATTAAACTTCTTTTATATGCTAGATTTTGTTACAAATTAAAAAAATTGTTGCTATAAAATTAAAATTAAACCGATAATACGATAGTAAATATTAACTGTGACTTAACCTATAAACACTTGTTTATTTCCTAATACGTGTCTTTAAACAGTAAAAACCAACAATAACCTATGTAAATCCGACTTACCACCAATATCACTGCTTTTCAAATACTTCTTATCCGAGTGCATTAATTGCCAGAACTTAATCAACGACATGATATCCTCTCTGAGAGCGCCTGACATTTTAGCGGGGCATTGCAGACCTCGGCAGAAATAGTCCAAGCACACGCTGTATACACGCTCACGGAGTATATTGCGTGCTAACGAGCGTGGAAGTATATCCCCTTGTAATAACGACAGGCCACAGGATAACAGTCTGTAAGTTGTAAGAAATAGAGTTCAAATTAGATTGTTCATGCAACTGAGAAATTAAATCATTGAATACGGCATAGGATTTTAGCCTGTAAGATGTAAGCCGTACAGTTGAAATTAGATAGCTTATTAAACTGATTAGTTACATTATTGTACAGGCTACAGGTTTTTAATCTATAAGATGTAAGCCGTAGAGTTCAAATTAACTTGCTAATGCAACTAAACGATACTTTATTGTACCGGCTACAGTATTATAGTCTGTAAGTTGTTAGACGTAGAGTTCAATTTAGATTGCTCATGAAATTAAAAAAATGATAATTGTCTTACGTACTTGAATCTAACTCCAGCCGCTTCTACATGCCTGTTGATGTGGTCTCGTATATCTCCAACAGTAATCGGTAGGGATCTGAAATAATTTTTCAAAATTATTCACATCGAATACTAATAAAACGGCTAAATCGTTAACTTAAATATTAATATGAATTTTGATAGTACTATAAAAGTGTATTTGTGAGGTATAAAAGCATACACGCCTTAGTCCAATTTTTTTAATAACCTACAATTCGGTATAAGTTTAAAAAATTTGAACTGAAGCATATTCGTTTTATACTCTTTTGTAAAAGAAAAATTTAAGTACAAGTAAATTTAAGCGAGGTGCAATCGTTTTTCAATAATTGTACCACCGCGAGCGACGTGGATTGTACCTGTGCAGTAAACTGGCGAGCATTTCCACCTTCTCCAAGCTGTTGTATTTAGCGGTGTCAGCCACCTCGCACAGGTAGCGCACCCACACCGCGTGAGGCGCTACGAACGGCGGCCGCGGCTCCAACTTCGACCCTACAATATACTATGCTTTGTAATCTGACTAGTCAAATTGTGAAACACAAGTGCACAAAGCAGTATACAGAATGCTCCCTTGTGAGCGCTGCAGGTCTAGACAACGGTAAAGGGCCCAAAAAATTGGGGGGCGGTGATGATTGCCAATTTTGAGCAAAATATACCTTTAATATTGTAACGTTGCATTATTATGGCTCTTTATGGTATGAAATCTCGATTAGACTATAGGTTTAATTAAACTACAGGAGAAAGAAATATTGCTTATATTGTTACTAGCTTTCGACCGCGACTCTGTCTACGTGGAATTAAAAACAAAAGTAGCCTATGTGTTCTTCCAGACTATCCCTACGTCTATGCCAATTTTAATGGAGATCCGTCCAGCAGTTTAGGCTACAAACTCTAACAAAAATCCTGCCATCCATACTTTCGTGCAGTAAGATTGATGTTATTGAAAAATGAGAAACTCTACAAATTAAGTGGGCGTTATAAGGAATAAGTTTTGTAACCTCTCCATTAAAATAATTAGTCGTACCTTCATACGCTGCTAAGGGACTGATCTCATCATGCTGCTTAGAGAACAGTCCCATCTTTCTGTCCACGGTGGACTGCCACGCGGCGAAGATCTCCTGCAGCAGACGCAACTCCAGGTCCGGCCGCGCCGTCGTCAGCCATTGCCAGCACTCCACCGCCGTCGTCACCGCGTCCTCCGTGAAGATGTCCACTTGAGACCATGCTGTGATACACAAACGATTTAAAATGAAATAAGCCGTTCACAATTAGATATAAATTGGTTAAAATACTGTTTTACCGACATACAATACAAAGGAACATCTTACAATTCGACTGTTTTGCTAGAGCAATGTTTTAATTGAGCTGTTTTACATATTTACATACCATAAAACATCATAAAACCAAAACTCTTTTATCGACATAAGTGTATATGTAGAGCAATCAGTGACTTCTATAAATGGATAGGCTATAAACTATTTTGTCAATTGCGGTTTGTTGCGGTGAAGAGTATAACTAACAATAATGATAGACTTAACTGTTATTACCAGCAAAAGGCGCGTTTAAATCGGAACGAAAAGCTGTAATTTCTAAACAATCCCCTATCTATTACTCGAGAGCAATGTTCTATAGTGGTGCTGTTTTACCGACTCACCGACACTATGCAGTAAAGTGCGCGCAGTGGGCGAGGACTGCGCATGCGCGGACGTGGTGTGTCGCGCGTGCACGAGCAGTGCGGTGGCTCGCCACAGCGCCGCACGATGCGCCGTCTCGCTCCCACTCGTGCAGGCGTCGCGCAGCGCGGTGTGCAGCTTCGCCCCCACACGCCACACCGCCGCCTCGCCCCCGCCCTCCGCATGCACCGCGCCCGCCACCTACATCATTTTACACAATAATATAATAAAAACTTTTAGATTGCTGTTAGCAATAAGGGCGTCCTTGCAGTTAGTTTTAGTTTCCTATTATAATACTTGTGCAAAAAGAAATAAATACTAAATTAATTGTACATCGTAACATACAAATGGTAATCATTTCCCCGTAGATCGAGCAAAAGCTCAGTGCAGAGGGTACCGGTGCGTTCCACTGGAGATCCCGGGACCCTCAAATCGCACCTGACGGCGGCCACCGGGGGGGTTTTTAGTGAGTAGAAATCTCACATAACCCTGTCTTTTATAAAATAAAGACAGGGTATCTTTCGAAGATTTCCCCCCCGATACCAAAAAAAAAAAAAAAACATACTGAGTATCTTATTCTTAATACTTCTGAATGACATTGACATATTGACTTGGTGCACTCTTGGCAGGGACAATTGGACAGTAGCGTAGGTCAGGCGTGGATTTTATGGACTCACCAGCGCCAGTTAGTGTTCGAATTATGCGCGGTTCACATTTGGCTAGTACAGTGGGACACTTGCGACGGTCAATCACAGATTGCACTGACTCACTAACGCCGGTTAGTGTTCACACTGTGCCAGTTCATTGCCAGTCCAGTAATTGAGCACTACTAACCAAGTGTACTGATCAAGTGTGAAACGCACATTATGCTACTTAAATACAAGTCCAGTTAAAAGTGCTAGTGTTAAACTGTGGCCAAATGTGATCCAGGCTTAAGACCTAAATTTAGTAGTAGTAATACGTACGACCAAAATGCTCCGTTAAAGTTAATGATCCGTTACTGCGGGATAGTGTCAAACCCCAGCAGTGTAATATAGTTTGTGTCTACTGTGCCTAGTGCCAAGTCGCAGTGGTGCCATATAGTGCCAAATCTTAGTGCCACATACCTCACCAGCATATCTACTGCGTTGTGACACCACGGCCAGTAACGCCGCGGAGTCGTGAGTGACGCAAGGCGGGCGTTTATCTAACGCGGCGCGGGGCAAAGGTGCCGACGCGCGATTTAGCCCCGCGGCACCAAGTAGCGCACCTGTTGCCAGTGCCAGCCCGCAGTGGTGCCATAATGTTGAGTTCGGCACCTGCAAGAAAATATTTGAGGTAAAATAGAACATTTTAATAGATAAAAATGGTCCTTTGAGTCGGATAATTTGCAACATTTAAATGTACTAAATAGAAACGTGTTACCTGATTGAGATATTCTTGCAAATGCGATCTGGTTGATTGTGGAGCCCATTTCATAGCCTCTTGCACTATACCGTGGCAACGATCTGCAAAATCTTTTACTATTCCCTAAAACATAAAAAAAATTAAACGGACATATAAAACTTTTTAAAGTCATTTTTGTCTTTTCTTACAACGTTTACCTCTCTCCCTTCTAAAGTGTCTTGTAGCTGCAGAGTGAAGTCAGTGCCGGGAACTTTAAGTAGAGGTGTTTCCTGATTAGCGTCTAGTTCCAGACTGAAACTTAGCACTTGCAGAATATCCAACATTGACCAAAGCACCTTAAAATGTCAACATATAATAATATAATTGAATTAAAAGTGTAATTGAAGAAAGTTTTTTAATTATTAAGTAGGAACTGCGCACTTCTATATAACATCTAGAAACTTTTAATTACACGCAAGCGAAGTCGCGAGCTAGAGCTAGTGGATTGTATACTCACTCGACAGTTCCACAGCAGATGTGGGAAGCGGTCAACTAGCCCCGCCAGCCACTTGTCAGCGACTCTTCGTATCTGTTTGTGAATATGGTTGAAGTTGACGAGCAGGAACTGCGCGTGGCTTTCCAGCTCGCGTTCGCGGCACTCGTCCTTCACTTTATCAGACATCACGTCTAGAAACTTCTGGAATACTTTGTCTCCAACGCTAAATAAAAAATGTAATAATTACGATAAAACATTTTGTTGAATATCGACTGGTTTTTGACTAATTTCGTCATCTGCATACAGTTTTATTGCTAATAAAATACACTCCGAGGTGAATTGTGAATCGAATTTGATGAGGCTACAGGTCACTGTGGAATTGACATAAAAGCCACACACATAAAAGCAAACCGTGCGAACACCTTTCTAAGTTAATTGGGTTTTATTGAATGAATAATTTCTCATGTCTTATTAAAATATGAGTTACTCACCTTGCAACACATTGCCACATACCACTCTTGTCCTTTTGCAAAGCTGTATCACTTAAATACTCTATAATCGGTTGTAAACTTGGCTCTGGGGAATTACACACCCTAAAAATAATAAAAAAAATCAACGATAGAAAATACAATTAACTTTGTCTTTTCTTTTTTTGAATGTCACAGAATAAAAAACTAACCTCAAAGTCTCCAACCAATATACGCTCAGTAAATACATGCAGGGCGCAAACGTCAACTTATTGACATTGACAGTGACATCTGGCGGGTGGTCTAACAGATTGAGGATCTGTGTCTTCAGCTCCTGCAGCTCAGTGAGCGAGACAGAATCATTCCTGACAGCTGAAGTGTACTGAAGTTCGCGCATTTCCGAACGCAATGACGTTTGCGAGACAAGGAAAGGCGATTTGACTGCTATCTCTTTTACACCCGCGTACCACTCTTGTGGCCATAGACCTGTGAAGTTGTCACAGTGATTTCAAAAATGTATTTTTCTTGGCTTGAATATTTTTAAATCAATCTTTCTTATTGAAAAAATAGTGTATTTGAATATATTAAATTAAAAGCTTGAATTTAAGGGTTACTCTATAATTTATTCTGTACAATATATATTTTGGGTATCGGAGTATAGATATAATACTATAAGATTATAGTGACATATTTATAAATATCTATAATTGATATAATATTAAGAGATTCAATTAACTTTACAAATGTTAAATTCAAAGCGTATTTTTAATTACATTAAAAAAACAAAAACAAAACGAAATTCGCTTAAAATTAAAGCAGAATTATATTTATGTAAATTCAAAAACTAATATAATCTAACACTGCACTAAGATTTAAAAGCACACTCTTTATAGGAAAAGAAAATCGAAAAAATCTCAAAACACATTTTACAGTGAATTTCCACCGCCAAAACATATATACAATTAAATATCGTTCACTCAGTATTTTCATACAGAGTGAAAGAGATGTCACTATATTTTTGTAATAATGTTTCAGCTGTGTAAACTCAGGATTACACAAAAATTACCCAAACTTTACACAAACGTGCACAATCATTTAATGCACGTTTTCTTAAAAACTCACAAAAGGTTATTGAGATGGTGCTATATGGAAATTTTTATTTTACATCTACCAATATTGTAAAAAGTCTTTTTTTCGGCATAACTCAAAAACCGCTAAAACAATTTTTATAATTTCACTTATACGAATCTCGTTTCTTTCATTTATCTCAAAAATTAAAAAAATCTAAAACTATGCAACTTATAAACAAGGCATTTTCTAAAAAAATCATCGAGGATACAAAAAAGCTATACACAAAAACACATTTTTTTAACTCTATTTAAAATAGCACCATTTCATTCTAAAACCACAATTCAAAAAACCAAAAATTCCACAAACAACTATTGTTTCTAGAAGCATCTTTTACTCACGCTTTCGCATGGCTACAGGCGTGGCCATAGAAGAAGACAACATAGTTAAATACATCTATATAAACATAGTATGTAATAGTCAAAGAAGTGTGGAGAATAGCTAAATTGAGTCCAAATACAATATACTTAAAGTTGAAAATTGAGCAATTTACATCGTGGGTAAAGTATTAGATATAAAGAAGATTTTAAAGTATTAAATGGTTTGATATTTACCTGATTCGGCCGCGGTGAATCCCATAACGACGCAATACAGCCAGAAATCTTTAAATAGCTTGTGAAGTCGCGGTTTAGGGTTCTTTATTGGAGGTAGTCTTTTAACTAGGACCTGTGAAATATTTTGCCATAAATTAACATAGCTGGAAAAGTAATATTCATTTATCAGGTTTCGTTCTTTTTTTTCTAATTTCCAATGGTTACTGGTAACAAAATTAGGCAGCCGGTCTATATTAAGTGTCAGCTAAGTTTTGAAACCACCGACTTATCTTGTATCCCTAAGAAGAATATGGATTTTAATTACTTTGTATGAAATAACTATTCGATCGCGCTTTAAACAATTCATAACGTTTTTCATTTGCTAATTCGATTTTCAAATCGATTTAATATTATTAACTAAATTCATTTCGAATACTGCGGATACAAGATAACGATTATTATGATCGGCCGATGATCTACTTTCTACAAAGTTTGAGAACCACTGCTTTGCACCATGTCAATACATCTTACTAATATTATAAATGCGAAAGTTTAGATGGATGGATGGCTGTTTGTTAGTGTTAGTCTGGAAGAACACATAGGCTACTTACTTTTGTTTATTGTTTAATTTAACGCAGACATAAATCGCGCAATCGCGGGCGAAAGCAACTATAATATGAATACACTAGAGGCGCTATAATCGACTTCTTTATAACTTTCTTAAGGTTACAAAAAAATTACCAATAGCTAAATATGTTATCTATACTACCGCAATGACTGGCACGAGTACGCCGAGGTTGCCAGCGCTGGCGGAGGCCTTGAGCACGGGCGCGGGCGCGCGGTCGGTGGCGCGCTCGCCGCCCAGCCCCAGCTGCACGAACAGCTCCAGCAGCCGCGTCAGCAGCTCCAGCCGTGCGCTCGCGCCGCGCGCGTTCGCCGCCACGTTCGCGAGCGCGTTCAGCACCGCGCCCGACACGTGTCTACGTTACACACGAACACCGATACAAGCAATTACAACAAAAATCTATAATACAGTAGTTGTCACATGTATTAGCAAGTTTTAACTTTGTGAAAGTAATTTCGAAAATTTTTACGTGTAACGCGACGTAGTGGTATGCGGAAAAGCTGCACAAAGCACCGCTGACCTTGGACCGCCGAGATATTTGAAATTAACTACAGTGTTACCCTTTATAGCTGGGATGATGGTTCCGCTTTATAGGAATCGTCCGTATAACACGTTTTTCAACGGAAGCGTTATAAATAGCGTTATAGATGGGTTCGTCTTGAAGAAATTTTTGAGAATGTTCGTTATAGGGGTGACTACCGCGTTATATGGGAGTACAGAATACACTTTATATGAATTCGCGTTGTAAGGTAGCGCGTTGTAGGAGGATTTACTGTATACTTTATTCTGTAACTGATCGATATTTGGAACACTACGTATAAAATGACATCATGAATGATCCTATTCAAATAGAATTACATATTTACTCTAATGTTTATATTTCATTAAATTAGTACAGGCAATAGATATAGCCTGACCAGAAATATAAAAGCCTTTACCATACCACGGAAAACATGGAACTAATTTTTTACGTATTAGAAATTGAATTAAAAACTTTGAAGCACTTTAACGACACATTTTATATTCTTGATTTGACTATAAATTCATATGCAAATAAAAAAACAGTTCCTTACCTATATTGTTTCCTATCATCAGTATGGTGGTACGCAGCGCTGGCCGCCTCCACAGTGATGACGGTGAACATCCTCATGATCTCATCATGCGCTGGACCCTCGGGGCTGGCCAGCGCCATGCAGCCCAGCTGGTCTACTATCAGCGTGTCCAACGAAGACGGGGCACGACACAACCTAACAAACATTGCAAACGCATTTGTTACGGCCAATTATTGAAACCACAATTTCAATATGTGCGACTTTAAGACGACTAATAGATTGTAAGTGGTGCTTACGAAGAATTGTTTAATATTTATTTCAGCTACATTCTTATGTTCTTGCTCACTAAGAGCATTTTTTAGTGTAGATACAATATGAGATATCTACACTAAAGTGCCAATTTACAGAGTAGATTTCTCGTAGAGTTAATGGAACAATGGGGGCAAATAATATAATAATATTTATTCAATATTCAACCTTATTGCAATGGAAATAAAAGTTTCAGTGTAAAATATGCAATGTGATGATGAAAGTATTTAAGCAAGAAGTAAACATACCTCTGCTGGAAGAACTGTAAGATGGTGTCCGTTGTCTTGGGAGTGTCCTTCAACGCGACGGACACGTGGCCCAGCATTATCACTATGTTAGTGCTTATTAGTGAAGACTCACTAAAACATACAAAATTTTCAATGTGATTATGAAAATAACATGTCAGTTATTTAGTTATTATGTCCAGGAGAGAATGACCCGAGAACTAAAGGACTTTGCTATTAACTAACAATTACCGCTACCATGGCAATCTTACTTCTTTGCTTGTAATTATCTCATGTAACTGTTGGAAAAAAAATCCAATTTATTCACCCCTTAGATTAAATATCTTGAAAATATATAACCTTCTAGCTTTTGCTCGCGTATCCGTCCGCGTAGAAATAAACAAAAATAAGTATCCTATGTGTTCTTCTAGACTATTCTCTACATCTATTCCAAATTTAATCGAGATCCGATCATCAGTTTGGGCTTCAAACTCTGGCATCTATCTAAACTTTCGTATTTATAAGATTAATAAGAGAAGAATTTATAAGAAAAGGGGGCAAACGAGCGGCGGGAACACAGGTGATCAACGACGTCCATGGACATCCGCAACACCAGAGGAACTACAGACGTCGTCGTCCGTTTTTATATAGAAACACGTAAATAAAACTCACCTATCACTAGTCTCAGCAGTGAACAGTCTATTACTGACGGAGCCGACGAGCGCCGGCACGCAGTAGGGGTCGGCAGCGAGCGCGGCCTCCAGCGCCACGCAGAGGTTCTCTATAGCGGCGTCGCGCAGCTTCTCGAACGGCGTGGACTTCACCGGCACGCCGCGCGCCGTCATACCTTGTAACTCTTTGCCTTGCACTACATAGTATATATTAATGAGAGCTACACTTAAAGCAGAATACTGAAACGAATATTAACCACTTCGGTTTGTAAGCCTCGCTTACAAACTGACAGACATCAAAGTTTTAATGGAATTATAGATTATATTTATTGCCACAAATGTATGTAACATTATACATACTTATTCTATAGATTTTGAAGCCAACTTAACGTATGCAGGGACGGACTAAGCCGTTTCTGCGCTAGTTTCCAGCTGGCTCAAATATCGTTTCAGTATTCGGCCGTTAGACGTTTAATGGTTAAGCCTTTAGAGTAGACACTGACATCCTTACGGCAGAATACTAAAACGACATTTAAGTATGTAATAGCCGCTTTAATGATAATATTACGCTCAAACTGCAAATTCCATAGAAACTTCGAAGTCTCAGACAGTAAGTGGTGCTTACGAAGTGTAGTGTTTAAGATTCGTTTCAGTATTTGGCCGTTAATGATTTTGATGTGTGAGGTTACATTAAAATAGTGATTGTTTAATTTATTGCAACCAATTTACAAGCAATTCTGAGATATTAAAGCAATGTATTCGTTAATTTTATAATCATAGTAATATTATAAATGCGAAAGTTTAGATGGATGGATGTTTGATAGAGTTTGTAGCCTAAACGGCTGAACGAATTTCGATGAAATTTGGTATAGGTGTAGAAGATAGTTTGGAAGAACACATAGGCTAGTTGTGTTTTGTTAATTCCACGCCGACGGAGTCGCGGGCGAAAGCTAGCTGTCTGATAAAAATGATAAATCATCATGCACTAGAAAGCCTTCAAGAAAATTAACTAGTGATTTTTTTCGTATTTTTTAATATTTATAAAAAATAAATGCATTGATATGATTAATTACTTACATGTAACTTTCATGTGCTCTTTGCCAGTTTTCTCCAACTCCAGCTTGTGTAGTTTGAATAATATCGGCGACGGCGTTACGAGAAAATCTCTCAAGCAGTATATCGACGTGTTCGCTATAGACGGGAACTTGGTTGCTAGTTTACCCAATCCCTGAAAAAAAAATTAATTACATTCATTCGTAAGGAAGTATAAAGATTAAATGTAGGCTACAGAGGTAGAGGAAGACCGAAGAAAGTATGGATAGATTTTGTGAAAGAGAATATGCACAATGTAGTGAATATGACGGCTGATAGAGATGTATGGAAGAGCAGTATATACTGTGCCGACCCTCTGTAGAGACAAGGGTAGGTTGATGATGATTTTAATGTATGCAATTAAATTAATTCCAGTTTTTTCCGCAGTACCAAAAGGATTTTTATATTTCTGATCAGACTTTAAACGTGTTTTCTAAGTTATTGGGATATCTAACAAGTACTGTGTGATTATTTCTGAGTACAAAGGCACATTAAACATGACATTATAGTTGTGTGTTGTTTTTCTAATTGTGGATTTTTATAAAACAAATGCCATCTATCTCTTTATTAATAAAAAAAAAACTATAATGTGCATGTTTCGGCAGTGGAAACTTGATAAAACAAAACTTTAAAACAAATGCTGTTATCTAACTTACCTCTAAACAGACCATCAGTAATGGCATATGAGCTAATATCAACTTATGGTTATGATTAGAATTTATCTTTTCAGTTAAACGACCGCACAATGAATCCGCACCTGGAAAATTAAACAACATTAATATAACTTGCCCATTCATCACCTTATTTCACATAAAAAAAAATAAAAAACAAATTTGAAAGTTCACACACATGATTAGCTTAATTTACAATTAAAAAGGTTCTTTTCAAATTTTAAAACTACAAAACACTAAATTAGTAACATAATTTAAATCCAACCTATACTAAATAACACACTAAACTGTTATGTAAAACAATACATAATATAAAACATAAAATGTTCTTTGGATCCAAGCAACTTAAAACAGCCTTATGTTTTCTCTCAATCATTTAGTAAAATGACAACCAAGCTTTCATTCAATTGTCATTGTAAAATGAACTGTATTCTTTTAACAATAAGGTTCATTGTTATCTGGTCAACATGTGAACATGACATGTTAGTCAGGGGGGCAACTCAAACCTAATTCATATACCTATTAATATTGTTAGAGCGTTTATAAGTGCTGGTACATCATAGTCCTCATCCACTGTAACATTATAATTATACATAAAAAATACATAAGTATACATCTATACTAATATAATATAATAAAGCGTAAACACACACTTCTTTGTTGCCTAAGAAGTCAGCAATTATAGCATATTTTTGAATAATTCTTTTTTTAATAAAAAGCCCTACACTTACGTCACGCTTTAGGCTATATATTTTCACGACATTAAACTTAGGGGTAAATATTTTGGATAAAAACCCTAATGTGGGAAAGAGACCATAAGTTGCTGCCAACATCAAAGAAGCAAGATTGTCAATGTAAAAGAACTTAGTTGTCATTTGTGCATTTGAATTTTGACATTTGACAAATGTAAACAATAAAAAAAAAGTTTTTATAATTTCACGCGGATGAAGCCGCACAGGAACAGCTAGTATATAGATATAAATACCTGCGAAGGTCAATTAAATAATTATTTATATGAATGAATAAATAAAATATACTAACAAAATAAGTCAATTCTGAAAGTATAGCAAATCAAAGCCACACAAGAATGTACTCACACACTGAAGTTGAGGATCCAATCAAAATATTGCAATAGGAAAAATAACTGCTAAGTTAAATACAAGAAAAAGAAGATAGAATAAATAAATCATAAATATATTATATATAGAAAAAAAAAATATTTCGAAACAAATATAATAGTTACATTTTAAAAGATAGTAAGCAAGCACGCACGCGTGTACGCACAAATGTTCATATTAACGAGCACGCATTAAATGCACGTCGATTTACATATTAATAAAAATTTAATTCAGAAAAAAATTGCCAAGTGAAACATGAAAAAAATATGTTTCTGAAGTATGTTCTTTTATTTTATTTGAATAAATCAAACCAAATAAATTGAAAACACCCTTATTTGTATACAAAATTCAATAAGTAAATATGAATCTCATTACATACCTGTCTCATCTCCTATAGCCCAGACGAGTAAGTCGACACAAGCGGAGTTAGCCATCACATTAACTTTGAACTTATTAACGGTCCCGAAGTTCGTCTCTCGATCTTCTTTCTCTGAAGCATCGTGATGACGGCTCTGTAGCTCCGTTTGACCGCTCAGGAATAAACATTTCACGAATTCCTATACAAAGCATATCTATACTTCTATACTAATGTAATAAAGCGTAAACACACACTATTTTGTGACGTAAGATGTCAGCAATTGCAGTATGTTTTTGAATAATTCCTTTTTTGATAAAAAGCCCTACACTTATGTCACGCTTTAGGCTATATATTTTCACGCTATTAAACTTAGGGGTAAATAAATTGGATAAAAACCCTAATGTGGGAAAGGGACCATATGCTACAAGCTGCCAACATCAACGAAGCAAGATTGCCATGGTTTGTCATCATGTCATTTCATTTTGACATTTGAAATTGATAATTTGACAAATGTAAATAATAAAATAGAATTTTTATAAATAATTTTAGGCGGTTGAAAGCGCGCGGGAACAGCTAATAAATTCTCAACAAATCACTGCGCTGGCGCAGACCCACAGTATATAAATAACAAATAAAATTCACCATTAAAAAGCTACATTATCTCTGAGTACCATAGGCTCTATTTTACATCTATAAGAAGGGTAGGTTATGACAGAAAAGATATGAAACATGTTCTTTGCCACACAGGCGAGCCTGGAGCAAATCGCTAGTGATGAATTAACTTAAAAACTACTGGACCAATTTCAAAAATTCTTTCACTATTAGAATACTACATTAAGTATAAGGAACATAAATGTATTCTAAGTTAACAATATTTACCTGGACATCTTTCGTAAATGGGCCTGGTAAGTCTTTCTGATGTTGCAAAATCTCCCGTAACAATGTCACCATGACCAAATTTAGTGTTTCAGAAAACGATTTATATGGAAACACCTGAAAATATTTCATATTTAATATTATAAATGCCAAAGCTTAGATGGTTGGATGGATGTTTGTTAGAATTCGTTGCCTAAACCGCTAATCTATCTCAATATTAGCATAGATATAGAGCAAAGTCTGTAAAAACACTTATGTTTTTTTTTAATTACACGCGGATGGGGTAGCGAGAATTAAACATGTTTACCTGAATTTGTCCAGATGCATGAATATCTTCAGCCTCTTCATCCAAAAACGCTAACAAATCTTTGGTCAACAGCTTCTTAGCAAGTGAAAGAATCGATTGTAAATAAGTCACATAGAATTGCACATTGATTCTCTTCTCTGGTGATTCAGAAAACCTCATATAAGGGAATTGGTTGAAGCTTGAACCGAACTTATGAAAGAAGTAAGTTGTAGGGTCATATGGTACTGAGCTATAGCTATGTAAAGATCCTCGTTTCAACGTACCACCTGTA
Organism: Papilio memnon; assembly: GCA_003118335.3. NCBI lineage: Eukaryota > Metazoa > Arthropoda > Insecta > Lepidoptera > Papilionidae > Papilio > Papilio memnon. Next base: position 1,161,177 of record LD689012.1, read on the forward strand.
CTATCAGATGCGTCTGTACCATTTTCCATAATACCTTCATTATTGGGATTCAAATTGCCAGATAAAGATCTTGGTATGATCGGTCTGAATTGATTAAACTTCCTTTTCTTATCTAATGTGGAGTACTCGAAGTTGGGTTCAGGTTCTTTGGATTTCACTGGACTTGGTGGTTGAGGGAACAGTCTGCAAAGTAAGGGAGGGTCCACAGTCGCATATCTGCCCATAGATCGAGCTAGACCAATCAGTGTTGGTATGGTACTCTTGCAGAGTTGGAGCTTAGACACTGTGTTCTGATAATCCTTGGTTTCGTGACAACTGATTATGATCTTTGTGAGGTTGGACATAAGTTCTATTTGCGCTGTGATGATCTCTTCACGAAGAGAAGCCTGCTTTGAAGCAACATCGGAAAGTAATGTATTAAGGCAGAAACTGAATTTTTCTGCCATTGGTATACCTGAAAAAACAAATTAAACAAAAATTTAATAGTAACCTTATTCATATTAATCTACTCGTTTTCATTTATACTAATATTATAAAGAGGAAAGATTTGTATTTTTGTATGTATTGAAATAACTTAAAACTATTGGTCCGATTTTAAAAACTCTTTCACCGTTAGAAAGCTATGTTATCAGTGAGTAACTAAGGCTATATATTTTTTTAATTTCACGCGGACGAAGTCGCGAGCTATCCAATCTTTCTATCTTTTAATCTTTTAATTCTATCCAAAGTAAAAGTGACTAAAACCTACGGTCAGCAAACTTAATTCTGCATAATGGTTCTTCATATTGTGCATTAGTTAGACACTTGAGGATCTTCAGGAAGTATGGTAGCAGTTTATCTTGATGCTGTAGCCCGCTTTGCAGGAAGTACAGGCCGAGTGCAATGGTGGCCTCCTGACTGCGAGATGTTACGAGTAGATTGGCGCTTGCTTGTGGGCACAGCATGAATAGTGTGTTCACCTGAAAATAAAATAATACTTAAGATTTAGTTCAATTAGAGTCTCACAGACAACAGATATTTCATTGGCCTGTAGTTCCATCCATAGATAGACATTGTTTTGGTATAATGTAATTTGGGCTTAAGAACCCACCATAAACAAACAATTGTATAATAAGGTTTTTAGTCTGTGTGGGTTTTTACTATCACACTCACAGTCAGGATCATCAGGGTCTCAACTTAATGTACCTTACTAGCCCCTTCTAAGAGACTGCTTAAGTTTGTAATTGTTAAGTGATTAAGTGTGGCAGTAATTAAACAATTTTTGATTTGATAAAACACTTTTTAAAGAATATGTTGTTTCAATCAACATAAATAAATAGAAAAATAAACGGTATAATTTTATTTTAAGGTTATCTATGTGAGTAATGAGATTATATGTTCTTGTAATTCTTAGATTCATGCTTCATAACAATACAAATGACAATGGCTTAAAACAAGTATACCAGTGCCTCTTGACAATCTTTAAATACATAAGTATGTGAAAATTATTATTGTAATGCACTTCCAAGGTTTCTCACTATTGTCAGTGAAATAATAAGTTTTGTTTTACAGTAAGTACACACGATTAAAACCCTTGTACAAATTGTCAACTTTGATTACTCAAAGTTAATGAGAGAGATGACATTGTTTCTAAATATTCCTGCAGTGGAAACCCACTGTTATAATTTTTTTGTAATTTTACAACAAATTACATTTATTCTAATTACATACAAGCAAAGTAACACTTACATTGTTTGTATTAACATACATTTCATCTATACTATTATTATAAAGTGGAAAGGTTTGTATTTTTGTATGTAATGCAATAACTCAAAAACTATTGGACCAATTTTAAAAATTCTTTCACTGTTAGAAAGGTAATTTTTCTGTGAGGAACATACTATATTTTTTAATTTCATGCGGACGACGTCGCGGCAACAGCTAGCAAAATTTGTTGTAGGCCAAGGCCCACTTCAGGACATAAGATATTTATTTAGTTAAATTTATTACAAAATCCCTAGATGGATTTTTGAAAGTTGATTAATTCATAATTAATCTTTTAAATATGGCATTGGCAATGAATCAATTGGGAAACTATTTAGATTTAAATTATGGTTTTAAGATCAAGAATATAATTTCTTAGCCAGTTTTTTTTAAATAAGTCTTTATAAAGCGGATTGTAATGACTTATGTCATAGATGAGATCATAATCAAAACAATACATTATCCACATAGACTGACTTTTTCTCCATAGTTTTTTAGTTGTAGTCTATAAATAAATTTATAACACTAATAATCGTCTTCCGACTGCATTGTCATTGGAATATTTTCGTAATTAATTGAGGAATAAGCCAACTTATGTTGTAATAATTCATACCTTCTCCCATGGTGTTGGATTCAAGCAAGATAAACAGCGGGCAAGATGCTGGACCGTCTGTCGGAAGAATTCGTGTTCGTCCATCGTATTTGTTTATCTGTTTTAGTATAATTACATTTTCTAATTTGAAAACTACGAACAGAATACAACTATCGACGCCCCGTCTTACTTCATAATTTTTGACAGTTCAGTTCAGTTTGTCAATAAAGTGTTTCGTTTCACGTACAATTAAAACATTATATACACGTCAAATTGACATTTCACTTTAGGTAATTTTAAATTAAGGTTTATTAGAATTTAAGTTGAAGTTCATTAAAGGTAAAACTTTCTTTGGCTTTGATAGATTCAAACTACTGTAATAAATATTAATAAAATAAAGTTTAAATAATTTAAACAATCATACACGCATAAGACTTATAATCACACCTTTAACTTTAAGGAGTAGGCAGAGATAACGTTATTCTAGTGTGTTTAAAAAATTATGGCAAAATTGAACTTTACGAAATAATTGTCAATAATTGAAAATTTAAAATTGTTATCACAAGAAGTGTTAAAATGAAAATAACTGTATAAATGACTTATTTTAAAAAGGACAGGATGTAGTAGTTATTAGTAATGACAGTGTTTAAATTAGTCCCGGGTGATTATTCGCACATTATCATTATTTACAGATAAAAATCTCATGCAACATCAAAATAGCATATATAAATGAGATTTCCATACAATTTTATTAAACTTTGCTTTTATTTTTAAGTGGTTGGTTTTGTCTATACAGTAAGTACATTTAAAAGTTAAGTTGTGGTGGGATGAAGTTTAATCTTATTCTTTTATGTAAAATAAATCAAAATCTGTTGCAGACAAAGATGTTCAAGAAAACTTTTATTTTGGTACTAGTCGTAATGATTATTGGAGAGGTAAGTTGTATTTTTTTACTGAAACTGTTGAACTAAGTGGTAACAGTGACACTTCTATCGACACATATTGTCATCCCTCATACTGTTTTGAAAAAAAAAACTGAGATATAACAATGCGAGTCACTGCAATTAAAACCTACGCTAATCATTCGGTGGACAACGACCAAATACAATTGATACTTTAACTGATTGAATTCAATTGAATAATTAAACAATGCAGAAAAGACCTTTTTAATTTTTGAGAGCGCTACAGGCATTGTAGCAGAATGCGTGTTCTGACATCCTGATTGTACGAATAAAAAATGTTTATTATTAATTACCTTTTGAAATATCTATACTAATATTATAAAGAGGAAAGATTTGTATTTTTCTATTTTTGTATGTATTGAAATAACTCAAAAACTACTGGGCTGATTTTAAAAATTCTTTGACCATTAGAAAGGTAATTTATCTGTGAGTAACATAGGCTATATTTTTTTAATTTCACGCGAGCGAAGTCGCGAGCAACAGCTAGTTTTTTATAAATATTAAACATGTGAATAAAGGTATATTATAATGTGATTTCAATAAATAAATCACATAAATCACTTTTTTTCAGTCATTACAGCAAGGTGGAGGAGGTGGCGCTGGTGGTCAAGAAAGTAAGTTATTATATCGTGGTAGATACATAAAACATAGAAAAATAAAACAAATATATTAGGTAGCATGAAAGATTATTAATGAAAATATTTTATATCCGCAGGAGGCAGCATCGGAGGTAGCGGAGGTTTCGGTGGTAAGAAATTTTATACATATTGAATCTATAGAAACAGATTCAATAGAAATACCATACTAAAAAAGAGAAAAGCTTTGTTTTTTCCATATATTGAAATAACTCAAAAACTACTGGGCCAATTTCAAAAGTTCTTTCAACATTAAAAAGCTACGTTATCAGTGAGTAACATAGGCTATATTTTTTAACTTCACTCGGACGAAATCGCGAGCAACAGCTAGTAAATAATAAAATTGGAGTGTCTGTATGTCATATAGAAAAAAATATCATATTACATGAACGTGATGTGTTTGCGTTGCTGATAACAAAAAAAAATAATGTTTAAATTTTTTTGTCTACATGTCCGCAAGGCCACGATTGCTTTTGGTAATCTCTGAAACGGCTAGACTAATATTAATGGGCTTTCACTAATAGGTAGCTGATGTATACAGAAATATTATACCCTAGTTACGTTGTTTTAATTCTGCTCAGACAAAGTCGCGGGCGACTACAATACGTCTATGTTTATGAGCGGGGAACATTTTGAGTTACAATCTACATAACCGAATAAATATTAATGTTTCAGGTGGTTTTGAAATCGGAATGAACGCCGGAGCACAAGGCAGTGCTCAGGGCGATGCGCAGGGCGGCGCTCAGGGTGGCGGTCAGGGCGGTAGCCAAGGCTAAAACAATAACACATAAGTGCAGTATTCCACGGAGTTATTCCTATTTATTTTTGTGTGTAGAGTAGAATAAATGGTGCAAAAATAATAACACACGTTATACTTAAACACCCATTACCCAATTTATTGTTGAATAAAAAACGCACAGTTTTAGAACGGTCCAATAATCTATCACATGAGAATAATAACGCAGTAAATTATAGCTGACAAAATGTTTCCTTGTTAGTAAACTTATTGAGAAATGACTTAAGTTGTTAAGTATTAAAAGAAATGAAATGAGTTATTGAAAGAAGAAAAACAATGGAATTTACGAATAATTTATATTTGACACTTCAAAACTCTGCAGGCCAGTAAGAGTTAGCAATAATTAATATGCACAATTTCTAATAATAAACTACCATTTTACTTATCTACAACCACTTAAACTATAGAAACACTGGTCACCATGAAATAATTGCATAGGTATATACAGTCGGGGAAACTAGCGGTGTGTTCCACCGTAAAAGCAACAATCGTTTGAACATATTCATACGGGACGCAACAAGACGCAGACGTAAGATAAGTACCAAAAAAAGTCGGTTTACACGGCTCCTTTCTGTTTATTCGTCCCTTCGATTGCACTACTCACTGCTATCTAATTAGTTATTTGTAGGAAGTGGCGGAGTTTATCTCGTTGCAATGAACAAGGCAATATTTCCCTAAGTCGAACACCGCAGATTTCCGCGATTGTACTTACAAAGTAAAATAGTTAAGTACTTAATAAACAATATAATTTTCAACCAAACACGTGTTTTCCAATGATATCGTAAGTACTATCACTCCATAAAACATGACCTAATTAAATATTAATAATTATTCTCTAACAGTTTTCAGGATCAAATCTTTCATGTTCCCGCGCGCTAACTTCCCTGTTGACGTCATCGGGAGACTGTCCACAAACGCGACACCTCCTGTTAACTCCTTGTGCTTTGCTAATTTACCTATAAAAATACGTTACATTTAAAATACAAACAATAACTATATCACTTACTTGGGTAGTTATAGATAATTTTCTATACCTAAACTATTATACAATCTATTGTTTCTTTGCGCGTCATAAAACGACAATTGAGTTGACAATTTCTTGCTTTCAAATTATTTTATCTCAACTTGTCTTCACATGGGAATTAAACTTACTAGCAACCAAATCCTTAATATCTTTTGCGGTGATATTAGAGCCTGGTGTTCGTACAACAAACGCGACCGGTCGCTGCCCGTCTTCTAGATGTGGGACTGCGGTCACGCACACCTTGTCGACGCCGGGGTGTTTGATAATCAGCTCCTCTAATTCTGTTGGCACTATCTACAATAGAAAATATAATATAAAAAAAAGAAAAAATATAAAATTTGGTCGTAGTACAAATTAGATGTACAGTCGCCTTCGTTCGCAGTATTCCAGTTTCAGGAAGATCGATTTTTTTTAAATCAAAGCATTTAAAAAGTATTGGCGGCTATACTTTTTATAATGTCGAATACGCTGTTGTTCATTTAATTTAATTATTTAAACATACATACATGAGCATTCCGACATTTGATGAGCATCTTGATTCTTTCAACGAAATATAAATTGTCCTCGTCATCTCTGTACATGAGATCACCAGTTTTTATAAAGCCGTGTTCTGAAAATGCTTTTTTTGTCTCTTCGGGATTTTGGAAATATTCCTTGAAAGAAAGATGTAATTTAACCGTTGAACCTTTTTTGTAAAAAAAATCTGTCGTTACCATTCTGCGATTTATTCTTTGATACGTACAGTAAAACAAAGTCCTTTAACCCATAGTTCTCCGGGAACGAAAGACTCTTTTATTTCATCTTCTGTATCGGGGTTAACTAACTAAAAAAATAAAAAGTTAAATAATTAAAATAACATATAGTATAAGGAAGTTGTGACGCCGTTTCTGCCGCACTATAACAGATAGCGCTGTGGCGGGACTTCGTTATATTATTACGCGATGTTAAGTGCATCGTCTCGCCACACATAGTTCCTGACGGGCTGTTCCATCTTCGGTGTTTGGTCGAGGTCATTGCGTTCGCTGTCATTGTTGCCGTTGTGTTTTATACAAGTGTTTCGTTGCGTTGGTTTCGAGTCGTTCAATTTTTGGACAACGTTTTGTAGGAGACAAACAAAGTTATTATAAGAAAATAATAAGTTATCAGAACTTCATATTTTCAAAGCATCAGAATGTTACAAACAGATAGCCTTTGAACCTTTGTACCTACGGCACTCCATCGATAAAAAAATTCAATCGAGAGCATGAACTTTAAAAAAGGAAAAGACTACTGACGAGGAACATTAATTTATACATTTGTCTATCTTATTTTTATTTAAAAAAACATGATTACCTTTACGATATAATCAGGCGTTGGTCTGCCGCAACTTCCATTCGGTCCGGAAATGTTCGGCATTAACACTGGTCCAAGAGTCTCTGTCATACCATACGCTTCCATTATTGTCGTGGTTTTTTGAAGATGAGCCTTGAAAAGTAAATTTTATCATAGACACATATTTTGTAAGGGCCTTAAACTGTGTTTATACAACATGTCGAATGTCGTGTGACGCACACAAATGCTAAAAACGTACCCTCAGTTCATTAACTACTTCAGGGTTTATTTTCTCTCCTGTTACAATAATACTCTTGAAGCAGCTTAGATCTACGTCATATTTATGGCTTGTCAGCGACAAGATCAGCGACGGGCCCGCCAACATCGTATCTGGCTGGAAAAGACACAATTTTTTGTATTCAACATATTTTCAAAAAACTTGACAACCATTATTGGACTATCAAAATGGACGACTAATTTTGGTTTTTAAAAAACCGACCTTAGTCAGATAATGGACGGGACTTGTCCCCGAGCGCTCTAGATTTTTTTGTTAATCTATTGTTACCTTATATTTGTTTATAATGTCAATAATATGGTTAATATCAGCCGGCCTGGATGTCTGCAACTTGGTCTGGTTCATAATGGGCATCGTGATCGCATTGAAGATGCCCGATATCCACTGTACCGGTGAAAGGTTCAAACCTATCATTTGCCTGTAGAATTATGAAAGAATTACTATTAATTATAATAGTGCAAAATTAGTTTCAAAATAATTCCATGTTTCAGCGAATTTCTCAAGATATGTTACCCATTAAAAGCAATCTTAACTTACTTTACTTGAGGGCCTTTAACATAAGTGGAGAATGATATGAATTTGTCCATGACCACGCGATGTTTGAATGCAGCGACCTTAAGCGTGCCCGTCGTGCCGCTCGTGCTCGTCAGGAATACGTATGTCTTCTCCAGGTCGAAATCTGCAACTCTGTCGGTGAACACATTTTTATAAGGTTCCGTCCAAACTTTATGGTTTTCAATTACGAGACGGACCTGGTACCCATGCGCAGACATGATGACTACGAGCCGTTAAAGAAACTTTTTTTAGGATGAAAGAGACGACAATGTGTTTTGTACATGCGTTTCGTAAGCTATTCACTTACTCGAATTCACTCTCCGTTTCCAGATCTTCGGTTTTTTCTAGAAACCGTTTCAGCGAATGTTCACCCTCTTCAAATGTCAATATCTTCAAATTGAGACCTAAATTATCCGCCGCCTTTTGGTAAACATCAAACGCATCGCTTTGACAGAAGGCTATTCGTGGTTGGGTTATTTTAAACAACGATATTATTTCATCTGAATAAAAGAAAATAATAAAGTAAATTAATTCAAATAGCCATAAATTATCATAATTGTAGAAACAGGAAAACTGACCAAGTTTAAACAACGGATCGACTCCTACAATCGGATGTCCGTTCATCAAGGCAGCATAGAATGGTATGTGAAGATCTAAATGGTTGTGACCACCGACAGCTGCTACCTGCCCGGGCCGCAGCCCTATGCGCCTCAGCGCCAGCGATAGCTGCACTGACCGTCGCAACACGGACTCTCGTGTCTCCTCCTCGCCGGTTGCTGCATCTATCTGTTAGAATACAATTATTTTTTACTCAACTAAGAAGAGTAATGAGTTTTGTACGTTATTAGTTAATTTTTATCAATTACAAGAAGACATCGACATCGTATCCATCCCCCTAGTGTCATAGATAGAGTTGTACAGTAAATTGTATCATGTTCACAATTCAAAATAAATAAACCGCAGTTATAACAAGATGAAAACCTTGAACATTGTACTAAGTTGTAATCATGAAACTACATTAGAGCCTTTTATATCGAATGATATAGCAATTTTTTGAACACATGACGAGATTAAGTTCTTAGTGCAAAGTTTAAATTTGTAAAATTATTAACTGCTTCGAAAATAAGTATGCAAGTCATTTGTATTACAAGATTCAAACTTAATAACGACTTGCCAAACAGGGATTCCATTCATGGGGAATTATGTCCTTTAGAATTTGTATTATAAATATACTTATATTTAACTAGCTGTTCCCTTGCGGCTTCATCCGCATGAAAATATATATATTTTTTTGTTTACATTTGTGAAATTATCAACTGCAAATGTCAAAATGACATGACACGATGACGTTCCAATCTTGCTTCCTTGATGTTGGCAGCAACTTATGGTCTCTTTCCCACATTAGAGTTTTTATCCAAAATATTTACCCCTAAGTTTAATAGTGTGAAAATATATAGCCTAAAGCGTGACATAAGTGTAGGGCTTTTTATTAAAATAAGAATTATTCTAAAATATGCTGTAATAGCTGACATCTTAGGCAACAAAGAAGTGTGTGTTTACGCTTTATTATATTAATATAGATTTAACTCCTTTTATATCTGTCACTGCATTGATCATCATTATACTATACTTTACCAGCACTTGGGCCAGTAGTCACTCCTTTTACCACACTTCTGAGTCAACTTTTACTTTGATGCAACTTTTAAACCCCCTCGAAATTTAATAGATTAGATTAGATTATGATTTTTAATATTAGTTCTTAAGAGTCACTGCATAATCAAGAAACTAAGTGTCTATTTGAGGCAGAGAAAGGTTATTCCGCAATAGATTCAAGGTTACACCTTCATACACCTTCATAATACATCTTAGCTAATGCACTTACTTTTAGACGTTATATCACATACTGACTACTGGATTTATATGTATTTAAGATTTGCCCTAAAAAAAGTATCTATTCAAATTTCAAACATGTACAGTTTTCTTCATTTACGATTTGCTTGCCACCTCGAAGCAAACTTTAATTGCGCTTCTTGAAAATAAACTACTTGGATGCAACTAATATTTTGATCAAATTAGAAAAAAATATGTATTCCTGAATGCGTGTAATTTTTATTGTTACAACAATTAACGATAATCCTTTGAAAGAACTGTCTTAAGTTAGATCACTGCGTATGACAGCGACTGTACCCACGTAATTTTTGCCGAATTCAAAAAAAGAAGGTCTTCCATTCGTCTACATGTTTTTATATGAGAATTCTGTTTTTTTTTTGTTTTCGTTTACTGGTTGCCATATTGAAACAAAGTTTACGATAAAATTAAGCCCAATTATCTAGTTTTTGTTAGGATAAATGGAGTAATACTGATAATATTACAAATGTTGTAATTATTGATTTTATTTCAAATAAACGAATTAACCTTTAACAATAAGTCACTTAAAAAAATAATGAGTAAATCATTTATTTTACCGTTACAATTAAAACTACTTATTATTTATTTTGATTCTGGTACTTGTCATGGCCTTCTGTTCTTTTAACACACTTTAAATGAATAACAATAAAAAAAATAATAACATTGATTTATTTTTAAAACTAAACTAAACTTACAATAATAATTTTAAAAATATTAAATCAAATACGTGCTTCTACAGATACAGACATATTTCATCGTATTTTAAATAAAATAACATCATAACAAGGAATTTAAAAAACTATAATAAAAAACCCACCTGACAAATACCATCTGGATCATCTTTCATTGAATGATAAAAGACATGTCCAAGATGAGGATATTCTGTCATGTTCGCAGACAATTGATGAGACGTCATTTCACAAAGCGCGGGAACAAACACAATATAACAACACCACAGTCTGATTCATACTGATCACAGAACATCCTTCTATCCTTAGGTTACATATTGTCTCTCTCATCCTCCATGAAAAGAAATGAGATGACATATATTTTGTATCAATGTCTCACCATTGGAAACTCAAACGTCTTGCTACGTCTTGCCAAGACTGTAGATTTGAAAGGCCAATGCTTCTTATATTACGATTACTGATATCAATAAAATGAATTTTAGTGCATTGTGATAAAGCACTTATAAATATGATTATCCTTTTGTACGATATCTTTGTAAGAATACAACCGTAATTAAAGATACCAGAGAGTCTATCCCGAATTTTTACGTGAGAGTTGCGAGAATTCGTAACAACATCGAAAACTTTGTATTAAAATTGCCCAGTATGGCCCTGCACAACTCTACTACAAAATGTCGATAATGTTACGAAAAAGTTCTTACGAATATTCGTGATAAACCCTTTAATAACTAAAGTAAACATATTAACTGTTGAATTTTCACGGCAGCGATATTGTTATATTTATTTTGTCAAGGAGTATAAAAGAGATAACAATACCTATCAATACAAGTCTCACGGCTGTAGAGTTCTACTCTTAGTGGAACTTATTCCAGCCACTTTGTTCTAGAACAGCGCCAAGTTACAAGATAAAATTTCCACTCCCTAATTTGGTATTTTTATATTACAGTAAGCTTCCACTGCAACACGTGTTAAAATATTGACATTCCTCTCATAAAGTATGGAAAAATGGAGCATTGTCTCGGCACAGACACTTCCAGGAAGTTGGTTATCGCATCTTTAACCTAATACTTACATACTAATATTGTAATTGCTAATGTTTAAATGGACGTATGGATGTATGGATGGATGTTTGTTCAAATAAATTGGGAGACTGAATATCTTGTCCGTATGTTGCAATCTTACATTTAATTAAAAAAATTGAGAAACCTTATCATAATCAATCATTGTTAGAAAATCCCATTACAGATATAAAGATAAGGCTGTTATAATGTGTTAACAAATATTATCAGGGTCTGAACTATCTATAGTCTGAACACAGAATAGAACCGCTATCAAAAAATTCCGTTGCGCCTGTTGAGATATTAATAGCAATTATTAATTAAGTCTAATCACCAAAACTATCCAAGCAGGCGCTTTTACCTTGCGTATCAAGATAACATACTCAAGATTTGCTCTAATGTAAAGATAATACTTTCATATAAGTCCCGCGATAATATTATTTAAACAGACTATACTCGTACATTATCTATCTAAAATGCAGCTATTACCACTATCTATTTATGTATAAACGCTTTATTGTTTTCGGATCAGATAAAGGCTATTTTATCGATGAAATTTAGATTATTAGGTAGAGATTACGTAATATGTCTATTAAATACTTGTTAAATTAATGGACATAATTGGATGGTGAAAAGGAATCCGTTGTTTTAGGAACCTGTAAATATTGTTCACTACAACTACCTACCTATAATACAATATTATAAATGTGGAAGTCTAGATGTATGGATGTTTGTAGAAAGTATCTAATAAAAGGATCAACGAATGTGCATGAAATATGGCATATATGTAGAGCATAATCTGAAAGAACGCATAGGTTAACAAGGTTTTTTTTTTAATTCTGCGTAAACGGAAACTATATAACGAAAAAAAAAATAGCTCATAGCCCTCTGTGTCCGTGAATATTGTTACCAAATCTAGAGAAATCAAACGGAAAACCATATTACTCACTTCTCTTTGTAAAAACCAATTACCACTTAAATTTCGGAAATCCCTCAGATTTGTATCGCTTTTGATTTTATTGATACTGAGGAAGTAGGCAGATCGTTTTGTATCATAATCAACTTATCATCGATAATGTACTTAAATATCGCTTGGTATTCGACTACACGCGTAGTAAATAATGCTGCTATGGATTCGGGAATAACCCCCTATTATTTGTCATCGGTGGGGCAGACCAATGTATTCTTCAATTCTCGAATTTCATATGTACACCTATACATATCCGCGAAGAAATTCAAAGATATGTATGAAGACAACCAACCAGCGAACAGACCGTTGGCTATAGACAGATTTGCATTTGCAGATGCGGTGCCTTCTTTAATCGATAGAGAAGGGGACGAACAGAAAGAGTAACCCACCATCTGTGCAATTATCAGCCTTATTCACCGTTATCTCCCATTTCCATCAAAGAGAGTCCCTTTTCTAATAAGGAAGTCCTTATTAGAAAAGGGACTCTCTTTGATTTGATCGACTTTTAAACAATAAATAATCTTTAGTGATTGTTATCGATCTAATGATCACCTTAACTCATCTTTACATCGATTACTTTGAACCATAGATAATACAATACTTTAATTAAATATGTCGCGGATAAGATCTTTCGAAATTGAATATTGATTTCGACAGTATAAGTAACAAAGTATGATCGCTGGACACACTGTTCAGGTCTAACCTAAGTGCAGTCAAAAAACACCTGTATGTTATAAATCTATATATATAAAAGAAAGTCGTGTTAGTTACACCATTTATAACTCAAGAACGGGTATACCGATATGGCTGAAAATTGGTGAAAAGGTAGCTTAGAGCCAAGAGACGGACATAGGGTACTATTTATTCTGTTCGACAGCGATGGATGGATGGATGTTTGTTAGAGTTTGTAGCCTATAAGGGTAAACGGATTTCGATGAAATTTGGTATAGACGTCGAGAATAATCTGGAAGAACACATAGGCTACTTACTTTTGTTTTTTATAATTCCGCGCGGACGGAGTCGCGGGCGAAAGCTAGTATTTGTATAAATATAGCGTGCATGAGGAAGAAGACGGTGTCATACAATACCGGCAGTGTCTAACTACTGACCTGTATCTATGCACGCCGACGTCGTTCCCAGACTTGATCAGTAACATAAAAGGGGCTTTTGGGTTATTTTTCGCGCTACACGTGGAATTACGGAAACTGTAGCCCTTATATGTGCAATTTTATTAAATTAAGTACATATATGTAATCTGTAATGTTGAGTTTTGAATTAAATAAATCCAAGGAACCATTGACTATGACCAATTAAAAAGGGGATAGAACTTTGTTGAAGTATCTAAAAATAAAATAAAAGTATTCTGCGCAGTATGATTAAGCCTAATCTTTACAATTTGTATTCTGGAAATTTTTATTTTTAAATTTAATTACTTACTCGTTTATTTTCCTCATATGATTAACTACCGATAAGACAGAGGTTATTAGAAAAAATGACCAAAGAATTTGGTAGATCTTATCTTTAGTCACAATTATCTAAATACACATCCAAAAATATAATATTGGCATTCCAATCTTTCTCGTAAGAAGAACATATTTTTGTACGAAGTTATTTATATGAAACCTATAGTTATAATCCTGTACAAGTAATCATTGTTGATGTTTTATATCCTATCTCATAAATGTTTTTATAAAAAACATGTTTATTTACTATTTTTAATGTTATTTTTTTTCTGTTTTCCTTAAAAAAAACCTTTAATCCTGAATATAGATAACAAGACAACCTTTATGACTTCATCAATGATAAGGCTAATTGAAAAATATTATGTAAACCATTTTGAACATAGATGATTTAACTAATTCAAAGAAAATGAAGGAAGAAATTAAAGGAAAATAAATAAGTTAATGAGGACTGTCAGTGGATCAGTGGTTATGTTGTCTTGTAGTCAGTCTGGTTCGATTCTCTTCAAATACCAATTTTTCAAATACACAACGTAAACGAAAATATCATGATCCAGCACATATTTATTATCTGGGCAACGTGGTTGCCTAAGTCCTATTGTAGACGATGAAGAAAAATAACGAAAATGAATTCTTAACTTAAGAAAATATTACTTGTACAAGAAAATTTCTCAAAGGAAAATTCATAAAACTTGAAGTCAGGAAGTCATTGTTACAGACTATTGTCATATTTATTGATAAAGATAATTGTCAGCTATTGCAGATTATATCTGAATGTATTAATCATTATGATTTACTTTAATTTCTATTAAATATCAGATTGCGTAGCTGATATGATAAAACTTTTACTTATAAGTCAAAGTTAAATATTTTAATTCAGTGGACGGAATGATGTTGCGAATAACATACATTATCTTAATTGTTTTGGCAACTAATTTGGTAAGTTTCATTTAATTACAACACTAAAAGCGGACGCACACTTTTACTAACGCACAACTGTTATGCGTTTGTGGATTATCGAATGCTTCACAGCCAATTCAACTGTTAAGTTGCTCAACTAAACATCGAGTAGTGTGCTCACCTCCATATAAGCTCATATAATTCAAAGCGACTAAATAGTTATGCGATAACTTAGTCAAAGGTGTGCGCGCGCTTGAATTCATTACCTTGAATAGTTTGTTATTTAAAATGACCTAGCATATAGGTCCGTAATTTAGACCTTGAGGTCTGTGTGTTTTGGTGCATGTACGCTTGTATTCACACATATTGACATCCCTCACGTTTTCTTTCACAAAATAAAGACAACAATAATGCTATGTCATACGAAATCCGCAGTAAGAATTAAAATGTCTTTCAGATGTTTTAGAGGTTTCAGAGGTTTTACGCCCGCTTTCACCAACAAAATATTCTAAGATGTTTCTCTGGTCTCCCTAAAGCTGGTGAAAATGTCCATTAACTTGGTACAAGCGTTAATATGCGGGTTACTCTTATAAACATCATCGAACATTAAAAATCCACGGCTAAAAACATACACTTTTAATCAATCGGGGTAGGTTAATCCATTTGACGCAATCCTGGCTAACCTCTGTCGCTTCTCTTAATTCACTTCGTATTGTTTGCAATTTCATTTCCATATTTATCTGTAACGGACCTTACAGGGACCCTTTTTTCGCTTACGTACACCATTAGAGTTACACCACAATTATGTACGAGATTATTGGAATTCGAAAAAAAATCTAACAAACGTAGTTATACTTACATACTGATAACGTTCTTTGTTACTAATATTATAAATGCGAAAGTTAAGATGGATGTATGTTTGTTCCTACGTATCTTCAAAACGACTCAATAAATCTCGCTGAAATTTAGCACGGATAGTCTGAAAGAACACAAATGCTATTATACAATTAGTTATTTTTAATTCCGCGCAGACAAAGTCGAGAATCGACAGCTTGTATCTAATAAATTATGATTATGATTAATACATAAATAAAATAAAGGACGTTTATCTTTTTATCCAATCTAAACGTGATATATTATAGTTAGATTGGTTTAATTAGTTAAAGATATTTAGAACTTTCCATCATTACATTCTGGTCTTACCAAATGACGATACGATAACGTTAATCCTGCTTATAAGCGCTAACAAGATTACGGACTAAATTATTATAATTCGAAGATACAATGAAGAATTAGAAAAGATTACAATTCTTGCACACACTAAGTGTTGCCCACGACTTCGTCCGCGTGGAGTTTAAAATTTCAAAACTTATGTTTGCCCCTTTTTTGAACCTATTACCTAAAGTATTATGTTAGTAGTACTCTACGAAATTACATAAATCTACCGATACCATATCCTAAATTTTTAAACCCGGTAGTTTGTGAGCTGATTTTTCGGCCACCCTTATTGTTTATGTTCGCGATATCTTCTACACTATTTGTCCAATTTAAATACTGTAAATGAAAATTCTCCTGACAACAAACGCATTTATTTGGATAAGGATTAATATTGAAACCAATAAAACAACGACGCAAATAGCATGCGCTTTTTAATTCATTTTGTTAACAAAAAAGTGGCTAGTGTAAGAAAACCGTTAAAGATAAACTATCGCGGACTTTTCTGTAGAACTTTTTGAGATCTAAAATTCTTTCGTACTTCATTTTTATATACCTCTAACGGTTTAAGCAGCGTAAGCCGAGGAAAGTTAAAATTTAGTGATTTTTTAACGCCGGGGTCCAGAAATACGCTGTTTATTAATAGTTCCTCAATATAAGTAAGTAGCTGTTCCCTTGCGGCTTCATCCGCGTGAAATTATAAAATATTTTTTCATTGTTTACATAAATTTGTCAAATTATCAATTGCAAATGTCAAAATGACATAACATGATGACAAACTATGGCAATCTTGCTTCCTTGATGTTGGCAGCAACTTATGGTCTCTTTCCCACATTAGGGTTTTTATCCAAAATATTTACCACCTAAGTTTAATGGCGTGAAAATATATAGTCTAAAGCGTGACGTAAGTGTAGGGCTTTTTATTAAAAAAATTATTATTCAAAAATATGCTGTAATTGCTGACACCTTAGGCAACAAAAAAGTGTGTGTTTACGCTTTATTATATAGATAATAAAATATAGCCTTTGTTACTCAAAGATTAATTACCTTTCTAATGGTGAAAGAATTTTTATAATCGGCCCCGTAGTTTTTGCGTGATTCAAATACATACAAAAATACAAAGTTTTCCTCTTTATTATATTGATATTGTCGCGACGTCATCTATTGATGAGTAGCAAAATTCATATCTGAAGAATAATCGAGCTGTTTCCAGAATGTTCGATCGCAGCGATTAGCGAAAATGACGTTCGCGAAAAGATGTCTAGAATATTCGAAACGGCATCGAGAATGTTCCATTATGAAGTTTATGTAATTCGGACTATCGAGAAAGTTCTGGAATAAAATGACAAATGAATAACGAAAAGAAGATCTAAATTCGGAGTATATAAGGGGAGTCAGTCATGACTCGGGGTAATCTTACGGTGGAAAGTGAACTGTGAAGAAGAAGTCCTAAGTGAGTTGCGAAGAAGATTAAGTGACCGTGAAGTTAAAGTGCTCAGTGTTAGTAAATCTGTGTTTGTGCGTGTAGTAAAGTGTAAACGGACAATTGTGAGTGCCGTGAATCCCTGTTACTGTAAATCGAATAAATTAACACAAGAATTTCTAAGGTGTTTTAACTCTATCCCCCACGCTCGTAACAATATAGATGATATAGATATAGATATAGATAACCTTAGTGTAATAATTGATTTTATGGTCATGTTATTTTGTTGTTAGGTTGGTGCAAAGAATATTCCAGATTATGGCCAAGATGTGATCAGTGAAAGTAAGTCTCATTTTTTTATTTATAAGCAAGCATAGATGTCGCCAGGGGCGTTTACTCCCCTAGAGTCTAATCTCCGAGATAAAAACTAACACGAATAAGATTACAGTTATTAATTGTAACAGCCCCCTAGACCTAGCCTAGATCAACGGCTGGCGATGCTCGTGTAGGCAAACAACATGTACTTAATTGTATAACTATTAGGTTTTTGGTTTTAAATTAACGCATCCGACGGCAATTCGACCATCGAAACTAACCTGAAGACATGACGGTAAGAAGGAAAGCGACTTACGTGTCCACTAACTGCAATAACATTTTGAAATAGCGCGTAATTTACCCCGAGAGACGTGGTCCTGGTAGAATTTTTAAAATCATGTCACGATTCCGATCTTCAAAAATGACGGCTCTTACTATCAGAATCGATAGCTTTGGATTTGCTAGCAATTAACATTTTTGACGCACATGCTTATATGACATTGTTCATCAGTCGAGCCCAGTCGGGATTCCCAGTGGATCGCGCAGGCAGGCCAGTTCCCGCACCACGCGACACTACGCATCGTCACCCGATACGGTTGGTCGAGGGTCTGCAGTGGCGCCCTCATTGATCGCAGCTGGGTGCTCACTGCCGCGCATTGTGTTGCCGAGTAAGTGACGTATAAGGTTTTATGTTTGATTTAATAATAATTGAATTACTGTGAAGTTTTGGCCCTAGTGATTGCTTCTTCTGAGGCAACTGCTATAGAATTGAAGGCAAGATTAGGACCCGTTAAGTTGTTAGTGACCGACTACTTATTAGTTATGCACTTGTTTTGCAGTGCTGTAAGGGCCACAGTCCGTATCGGCGGCATCGTCGACAATGCTGGCGAGTACGTCGCAGAGACGCGGGAGTTCCACATCCACGAGCTGTATAACACAATGTTCCCTACCGCGCAGCCCAACAACCTCGCACTTTTGCGACTCAGCCCTAACGTTGCTTTCTCACGTAAGTATAAAAGCCGAGTTAGTGGTAAGATAATGGTTTAATGCCTATTAATTTTAGCGCCTTAAGATATTAAATATTTATTTTCCTGCAGAAAACGTGCAAGCGATACGTATACAGGCGTCATCTCAAGCTAACATGGAGTTCAACAAAGTCGTGGTAAAAGCTAGCGGCTACAGAAGGAGAATACGTACAGGTTTGTTACTATCACCATTTCCATTGTTTTAACTCTAACTCTCTCTCGAAGTCACCGACTCACGGCGGGTCCGACGAATTGCGATAGACACCGTTTCCACTGTGCATCGTCCGCATCTGTCCCATCACGTACCATTGAATCGTGTCATAACATTTAATTTCAAATGTTCTTGTTCTTCAGGACCGGTAGACAAACTACATTGGCTGTACCTGCAAGGTATCACCATAGACGTCTGCCGTCGAACCTTCGGCACTCTGGTAAACGACGCCACAATATGTGCGAAGCAGGACGCCGTCACTATCAGATCTCATTGCCTTGTGAGTATACTGACTTTTATTTATATAACAATATGTATTATACCGATAGGGTAGGCTTAAGATGGAAGGGATAGATTGCGTGGGACACTGGTTAGGTGGATCTGGAGGATAAAAACTCGAACCTACGTACAAGTGTTACGCGGACAGGGTAATAAATAATCTATACTGTCTTTTACAGGACGACGAAGGTGCACCATTAATTTATGAAGACAGAAATAACGCCACCGTGTTAGTTGGTATCACTTCATTCCTCGGAAGCGGACCCTGGCCATGCGGATCCGGTATGCCTGCAGGTAATAAAATAAATTTCTATGTGGCTTTAAAACTTCGTAAGGAAGGCAACACGTTATGTGTACCAGGTAAAGGTAATTAAAGCAGATAAGCTTGAACTGGAAGTAATTCCGCGTGAGTGTGTATACCGGAAGCCAAATTTTAGTCCCTTTCCACTTGTCACCCTTTTCTTATAAGAAAATAATGGGAAGAATAGGTGGATTTGGCAGAAAACGGGACGCAGAAGGAATTGGAATCTTCATTCTGTGTGCGCCCCCTCCCCCCTCTGCCGATTAAAGATAGGAAAAATCATCTGAAATTACAGCAGCTGTCACTTTGCTGTTTTAGGGAATTCAGAATGAAAAAGGAATACTATAAAGTGACTGAGATAATAAAAACTTTGTTTTTTGTACAGGTTTCGTGCGTGTTGGTTCCTATCACGAATGGCTCACAAAAATTACTGGAATTAACTTTGTTGTTGTAGAGGAAACCACTACCACTACAACCTTAGCTCCCACAACTATTACGACGGAGACGACGAAAGCTACTGTCACGGAAGCCCCAACCACTACACCATCCAACACCACAACTGATGCTCCTACCACGACTTCTACAACTGCTTCCCCTAACATCACTACTACCGAATCTATTAACACAACAATCACTGATGTCCCAACCAATACAACACCTGTTCCAAGTAACACTACTACTAGTGAACCAACAACTATGACGACACCGCTCCCAACAAACATTACCACTACACCTGTTCCAATTAACACTACTACTAGTGAACCAACAACTATGACGACACCTCTCCCAACAAACATTACCACTACACCTGTTCCAATTAACACTACTACTAGTGAACCAACAACTATGACGACACCTCTCCCCACAAACATTACCACTACACCTGTTCCAACAAACACCACCACTCCCCCGACATTTACCACGACAACCGAATACCCCGTAACTACAACAGCAGCACCCAACACAACAACCTCGGCTCCAACAAACATCACTACTACACCTGCATCTAGCACCACCACTATTGCACCAACCACGACAACGACATCTTGGCCTACAATTACAACAAATCCTCCTACAAATGTTACAACTCCTGCCCCTCCGATAACAGAAGAACCAGAGTCTGAATCCGATGAGTCTGATGAAGATTGGGATTTAGATGATCCTGAACTTAATGAGCTTCGCAAGAAGTTGGAAGTGAAGGTTAAAGTGAAGGTCCAGTTATCAAAGAATAAAAAGAAGTACAAACACAAGCACGAACACAATCATACCATCACGAATTAATTCGTATTATCTTCACCATTATATAATAATATAAACGGTTTTGCGATGCTGCCTTATTAATTGTGAAATACAAACGACTCATTTTATTGCGCTTATTTCAATTAAATGTAAATGCTATTATATATTTGTTTTATTTATCACAATTAGTATTATAAAGTAGTAACAACTTGACAGAAATATACGTACATACCTTTACAAAAACTTACACATACATACATTTATACATCCACACAGGCATGCACACGACTATACACACACACAAGCATCCATGCACATTCATGTGAATACAAACGAATATATAATATCTAAGTAGCATATAATTAAATTATTAATCTTTATATTTATATCTCTCAACTTATCTTGTAATAACGTATTTTAAGTTCCGCAAGACAATTGTTAAAAGAAGGCCCTGCCTCCTAAAACACAGTGATTACTAGCTCAGGACACAGAGTCCCACTGACTGTACTAAACTGTTTTTGATCAATAAAGAATTTTTATTTTTATTTTTTTTTACAATCTGACCCCAAAACTTCACTAAACCGATACTTGTACTTTTATTAATACATATAAATCAACAAGGATCTTATGAGGGTCGAAAAATATGTAACTCATTAAACATGTGCGTGTAAATCAGCTCATTCGATTATCGCGAGCCAGTTCACTGATCTGCATCAACCGTGCAAACCGTGATCTGCAGGACATCAATTTTAGTTGAGTTTCCATGTCTAGAAGCACTGATAATCTTGGCAGCGTTAACTTTTGACCAATAATGTAATGACAGCTTGACGGGTAAATGTTGCCATTTACATATTATCGAAATTCCAGAAATTAATAACATACGTGATGACAAAACCATGGAGGTAATAAGTACTACGTACAACAGGAGGTTGCTCTTTCTGTACCACTTGCAGTTAAAATAAAGAAAGTGAAACCTTATGCTAAGGAGGTAAGAGTCTTGTTGCACGCAAAATAAAATTGAAGGCGAGTGAGAGGGTTACAAGTGTACGATGTTTCCCTTTCTAACAGTAACTTAGAGTTGCCAGATATCAATCCTTTCGTTATTTGTAAAAAAATAGGCAATTGATGTAATGTAATGCAGTAAAAGTATTTACTTTCAAAATGTTTCTAAATATTAATAATAATTTATTACCGACATGTTAAAGCAATATTATTTTTGCTACATGTAAAACTTTATTGACGCAAAAAAATTGCGATTGGCGTACAGGTTTTCTTTTGTTTGTTTGAAATTCGAACACCTGAACTGACAACACCGCATGACATCGCCGAGTCGGACTTCAATGGCGGCGTTTTTAAAATCCGTAATATTTTTAAAATTTCCTTGTTAAAATGGTGAGAACTTGTTTCGGTGAGGCTTGCGGAAGTGAGGATTATCCTGATTGTGGTTTATCTTTTCATAGGTAATAGTTTTAAACATAATTTGTTAGTGAAGAAATACGGTGACCATGCAAGACTATCTAATCCAAGAAATCCTGAGAATGATTGAGAGAATCATTAATTAAATTTCACTGGATTATCGATTTTAAAATTTCAATTATTTTTTACAGAAAAAGTAAGAACTCTCAAACGATATTTATTACCTCTCAATCTCTCTCAAACTAGCGATTTGCATAAAAAAGAAGGTGAGGGAGGCAACTTCACGGAGGTGTCCATCTGTATATCGTGTCCCACAAGTACCACTAGGTCAGTAATATATGACGCGTGTGTAAAAAGCAAGCAAAAACGGAAAATGTATAGTGCCGCATAAAGCAAGTTTATCATTAACACCTTTGATTAAAATCCATTTGAAGCAATGATCTGCTGACGTCAGGTCACGAATATTTTTTTTTAATTATTGTCCTAAAATCATATTTCAATATGGTCACCATGGCCAGAGATGGAAAATTGGTACAATTATTGAGGTCTCGCTCGGCTTCAATTTTTCGACAAGAGCTCTATCCTGTTCTAGTAATACATGTCTATGGGCAGCGGTCGCTTCGCCATTTCGGCGAATTCAGGTGGCCGCGTGCTCGTTTGCCACCTTATTGTATAAAAAAAAAATCCATGGACAAAACATATTTGTATCCTGGGTGATAGTTCAAATCCAGGACCTGCAAATTACAAGTCAAGTGCTTAACCCCTGAGCCATCGCCACTCTAACCGACAATCATTTAACAATGATTGAGAGAAAACTAAAATCTTTCTATAAAATCTAAAACTGTCCAAATCTGCAAATTCATAACATTTTTTAGTATTAAATGACACATTACCTCTACATTTAATTTTTAACTTAATTCCACATTATAATTTCAGATTTACAAAAACGCATAGTTAATTAATTATTCTTCCAGTGCGATTAACACCTTAATAATTTAAAATTGTTCATCTTAATATAAAATAATATTTACAACACTTTATTATACAAAAAATAACACAATGCTCTCAACCATGTTTTAAAATCTCCCGCCATGATAGTGTTTCAGAAATAAACCAATGGGCCGCTTTTTGCGTCGCCAACTTCACGTTGGCATGTTGATGGAGTGATCGTTCACTGCGATGTTGGCAGCAGTGTCGGCTGTTGCAAATGGTGGATTGCGTTACTTTTTCTCGTGCTCCGTGTAAAATATTTACGTAAAATAGTGTTAATTTCGTGGTGCAGTGTTTCTGACTTATAGAAACATGTCGGAAACACTGCCGAACAACAAAAAACAAGTGCCGAGGCAGTTGGTGAGTGTTTATTGTTAGATTTTTACGTATTTAGTCCCGGGTGACGCCATGGTGGCTTTATCTGGGATCACGTAAACATGAAATGGTGCATCGCTGCATCGTGTATCGATTTATGAAAGTTACGGGAATGTTATAAAAATTACGTCAAAAGGCATGGAATCAAAATGACCATCGCTCGCGAGGGTCATCGGACTTTATTTTTTTCGATCACGCCGCGATCGAGTTCAAAACGCGGCGGCCGTATGCATTCGCGCATGCGAGGAGGTGTCAAAATCTATAATAGTTCCGGAGGAGATCGTGAGTTTGTAATAGCGACGATGATAAAGAGCGGTGCGCGCGTCAAAGACGTCGATGTCGTAGCATACTTAGTGGGCATCTGGTAGGGACGAAGGCGTTTCCCTCCCGCGGCCGCCGGCCGAGTGAAGGAGGGCAGGCGGCAGGCGGCCAGGGGCGTGCGCGCGGCGCACTGCGACCACACGTTGACTATTACTTTAATCTACTTTGTTACTTAACTAAAATCCTCCTGAATAATTACTACACGAATAATAGATGGTCGGGTGACACGTATAATAGAAGCATATTTAGAGTCTATGTCCTACTGACAGAGATCCTTTTTGTTTACAAAGGCAGACTGACCCATCTAAGTTTTAAAAGTTTTATTGCCTCTTGACTCAAGTTACTTTTCTTTTTTATTCATTCTATTTGACCTTGTATATAAAAAGAAATAACCCAATTGGATTAGAAGTAATTTTTGAATCTTAATCTTAACAAAGTAGTCATTATTTTTTTTAAACCAGATTAAATAACAGTGAAAGTCTTTAAGATATTTTTCTTTTTAACTGTGAAAATACTTCCTTTATAGAGTATTGACAAGTCACAACTTTAATCAAAAATATATTGACTGTACAAAAATAAAGTTGCATTGAAATAAACATGAGTACAAAGTATTACAACAAAGAGATGTTAACTAAGAAATTGGTAAACATCATAGATGAGAATTTGAAGTTGAATTTGAATTTAATAATTAAAGGTATATAAATGAGATTATATTACATTTCATGTACCAGCGGGAACGCAAGCAACGTAAACTGTACTCGGATGAATGGGCGCTTGGTGATGATGAAGCAGAAGGTGGTCGTGGGTTTTCACTGGCTGACAAACTGGAGAGTCCCAGGTTTGAACATACTGGAGCTGTCATTGAAATGACTGGATCAGAACTTACCATTTCATATCTGCAGAAAAATGGCTTTACCACACCGTTGCTGTTTAAGGAGAAAAATGGATTGGGATTGAGGTAAGAGTTGATTTTTTTTTATTTAAAACCTTTTTCATATTGAGTATATTTTGTTTATTTGAACATGCTAATTTCATTGTAGTAGAAAATTTAATTTAATCAATTATTAATTAAATGTAATCCAAATGGTGAATATTGTGTTATCAATTCTTATTGAAATTAATCTTTTTTAAACTAATATTTCGACGGTAAACAGTTGTTGTTATAGGTACTTGGGACATGATTTTCGTCAATTTTTTTTGGATATATATTTTAAATTATTTTTTTACGACGACACGTAACTTCGGAATAGGTTATTGCTTGATGAAAAATATTAAAAAGCTCAATTATTGTTATAACCTAAAACTCTTGCGTTAAAACTTAGAACTAATGACGCGTTGACATACAATTGCTTCTTACTAATGTTATTAGGTAAAAGTTTGTATTTTTGGATGGTTGCTTTTTATAAGCGTTTAACTTTAATATGTCGATCAAATTGATAAAAGGCGATGGCGAAAGTTTATTTGTTCAAAAAAGTTATATATGGGATGAATTGGAGTAGTGTGCCAACGTAAAATGTTAATTTCAGTCAATTTCGATTTTAAGTTGTCCAGTATCAGACGCGTTTATTAATTTACAACATTTTAGTAAACCAAAGATTAATTGAAACATCTTAAAGTTTAAAAAACAATCCATATAATCATGTTTAACCCTTAAATGCATGTTTTTTTTATTGCGCCCTGGAAAGTATTTAGGTACATATAATGAAAAAAATGTGGTATAAAAAATAGGTATTTGTTATGAAAAAACACTCAATATATTTATTATCTATGGTCGTCAAAGTGCGTTCGGAAACACATACTACACGACTTCAATAAAATAACGTAAAACGTGGTATGTATACATTTGGCAACAAAACGCATTTAAGGGTTAAAGTATTTTTAGTTTAGTTTTTTTAGTTTAGTTTCAAGTAGTTCGTAAGTTTTACGTAATTAATCCTTTATCATATTTAGGCCTAAATATATTCTGTCCGTTGACGGGAAATAATACATTTTATTTATTTAGGTAACTATCTGTTATTACATTTTAGTTGTTATTTTATTATTTAATATGCATACGATCATATCAGTGAGAAAAAAAATCATATATTAATAATTTTATATTGAATTCTTTGTTTAAAATAGCATTTTTTCTTAAACATAGATTCGTATATGTTACGAAATGTATGTAGAATTACAATTAGGATTTATTATAATTCTAATCTGGAAATGACTATCGAAAACTTTAATGTGCGATTGTTGAGTGAGGTTTCAAAATCGGTTTGTTGTTTTTGTTAAAAAGCACGTTCGTAACACCAGTGTTGGAACTAGCGACCAATTACAGTTTATAAAATCCATTATACCGTGGATTTACATTACCGAAACTCGTGTTCAAGTAACGATACTATCTCTATTATTCTCTTTGAAAAAATACATTTACAGAAATGAACATAAGTAGATCAGAATAATTCAAATGTGTGTTAAAGTTGTGTACAAATTATTTATACATATTTAAGAGATAAACCTCGATATGTAAGGGCCTAAAATGTATGGAACGTAAATTTATTTAAAAGAAAAAACATATGTGGAAAAACACATGCATTAACCTCGAAAATGAATTCTTAAGACCTTTTAAACGCTTTTTTCTTGGAATTGATTTTTGCAATGAAATGTTTTTCAGTCTTCAGCAACTTTTTTAGGATAACATGACCTACTCTACAATCTGGCAACCTTTACGATATTTGATCTTTGATAATACGTATCGATAAAATGGCAGGTAGCTGTTAAAAATGCAACAAATCTTAAATAATTTATTTGAGACTAGCTTTCGCCCGCGACTCCGTCCGCGTGGAATTAAAAAAAAAAACAAAAGTGCCTATGTGTTCTTCCAGACTATCCTCTACATCTATACTAGTTTAGGCTACAAACTCTAACAAACATCCATCCATCCATCCATCTAATGTGATGATTAATTTAAATTTCCTGTAAGATTAAATTAATTTAATTTCCATGATTTATCTGCTTCAAATTATTGTAAATTTGAACTTAGCAAATGTATACGAGAACTGCTGCTTCCTCACCTTTCCATAGAAATAGAGGTATGGCAATTATCTATACTTCTATACTAATATAATAAAGCGTAAACACACACTTCTTTGTTGCCTAAGATGTCAGCAATTACAGCTTATTTTTGAATAATTATTTTTTTAATAACAAGCCCTACACTTACGTCAAGTTTTAGGCTATATATTTTCACACCTTTAAACTTAGGGGGTAAATATTTTGAAAAAAAACTCTAATGTAGGTAAAAGATCATAAGTTGCTGCCAACATCAAGGAACCAAAATTGTCATCGTTGTCATTTGTGCATTTAACATTTGCAATTGAGAATGTCACAAATGTAAATAAAATAGTTTTTATAATTTCACGCGGATGAAGCCGCACGCGAACAGCTAGTCTCTTAATACAGATAGAACGAAAAAAACATTAATTGTTAATGTTAACGTAATGTTATCAGTCCTCTAAATATATCTCTAAATATAGTTTGTGTAGAAGCGATGTTTTTAATGTATACATTTTCTTAAAGCTTTAGAGTATGGACACTTTCTTTTCTCTCAAATTTAATCTATCATTGATACCAGCGCCACCTGTATTTAATTATTAGGCAGGCTATGCAACTGCCTTTAACATATAGCTTTTTTATTGTTGTCTTTGATTGTATTGATTAAAAAAAAACAAGACACTAACGATGTACATATGAATTGCAATCCGTCGAGGTGTAATCAGTTAACTGCTTTTGACCGGTGTATTTAAAATAGGTTTCCGGGCGACGCCGTGCGGATTAGTTAGTAGTTTTTCTGTTACTCTATAAACACTATAAAACATCGCACAATAGTAGTATTTTGTTAAATACATTTTAATTACATATTATACTTATTCTCTATAAAATATTTTTAAGTTGACACGTTACTTTTCCGGTTTATTATTATTGTCTTTTAATTTTTTACCCGCTGATCCAAAATATAGTAATCGTTTTGCATGATAGCTGACCCGATGAGCATAAGTAAAACTAAATTATAATAGATCACTAGCGCCCTCAGTTATTGCTATTTTGTAAGTCCATTTAAGTTTTTCTATTTTCTGACAGAACCAAACGATATCAGATTTGACTATATCTATGTCCGTTTTTTTTTACTTGTTAGCCTAAAAAACATAAAGGTGACCGCTGAAAAATATTGACGTCGATAAGTCGCCCACTTATTGCAATATATTCCCTATAATAGTCGGGAATATGGTCCAATGACAAATGACAGTCGTATCAGCCTGAATATAATTTGAAAATAAAAGATTCAATCTTGTTGCACAACATCCGTCTCGGATGCAAATCGGCTTTGGGACCGATGTCTACAGTCTTGAAATACAAGGCTACGCGCACCCTGTATACCTAACTTCGTAAAAAGAATACGCAGTTTACACCATTATATAGCACAATTTCATTTCAGTACATTTACAAAAACGTTGTTATCTCTTGTTTTCACAAAGAGGATGAAAGAGGTGGCAATATGTATCGGTAGTGTTAATCCGCGCTTACACCGGATACATGCAAGATGCAGGCCGACAGAATCTGCGATGTTGCGAATTTATGAATTTTTATCTTGTTTGTTCGGAATATTTGAATATAATTTTCTGAGGTTTTACACCGTCATAACATTGGTATAATAACATGTTGTTTTTCTCATTCTCTGTGAAAAAATAGAACTATGTTTTTGTATATGTGTAACGGCAGTGGAAACATGGTTACGCTTATTTGAAGTTACTTAAAAAATGTGAAAATTATATCATTTCTTTCGGTATTGCTTTATAGCAACTAATACATAATGCTTATGTTTTTATTATTTTTAATGAATAATTTATTAAAGGTATTATGTAATTTGATGTAATGTACCAAATAAGTTTGATGTTTGTATTGTAACATTCTGTTCTTGCAATGAAACTTTTGTGTGAATCAAAGAGATTCAAATATATAGAGGAGGCATAGTTGACACTTCACTTAAAACATTTTTCACATAATCATCACTAACGCTATCTATTGATAGATCCTCAAAACCACATGTCAATATAATTGTGAATAAAAAATCATGTTGTCGCGCTTTTTCCCAAGAGAATGAAAGAGATAATATTTTTAACTAGTGTTTAGGAACTTGAGTCCATGGTATGGTTGCGGTTACTCTTATCGGGTTTTGGAACCTTTTGTGATATGTGAGCTATATAAAGAACACGTGGCATTTCTTGTTTCATTTGTAGCAATGTTTTTGCTAGGTACTTAATATGTTTTAGTTAGTTCGTGATAGTTATTAAAAAAAGCTGAACAAGATATAAGTGTAACATTAAAATGTCTGTGAATATGATTTGAAATCGGTTTATGCTCTGAGTTTAGTATTTTTGGGAAATGTTTTTAACAATGATTTTTATAATGAACATACTCGTACTATTTGCAATCAGTTTGTCAGTCAATATTATAAAGAGAAAAGATTTGTATTTTTGTATGTAACGAAAACTCGAAAACTACAAGACCGATTTTAAAAAAATCTTTTGCCATTAGAAAGCTACCATATCAATGCTATAAAACTGGCTATGTTTATTAAAATATTTATGTTAATAATAGTAAATTTTAATTTTTTAATTCCGCGCAAATGAAGTTGCGGGCTAGCTAGTCTATACTTCTATACTAATATAATAAAGCGTAAACACACACTTCTTCGTTGCCTAAGATGTCAGCAATTACAGCATATATTTGAATAATGATTTTTTTAATAAAAAGCCCTACACTTACGTCACGCTTTAGGTAATATATTTTCACGCCATTAAACTTAAGGAAATATTATTAAGGAAATAATATTTTGGATAAAAACTCTAATGTGGGAAAGAGACCATAAGTTGCTGCCAACATCAAGGAAAAAAGATTGCCATGGTTTGTCATCACGTCATGTCATTTTGACATTTGCAATTGAGAATTTGACAAATGTAAACAATAAAATAAAGTTTTTATAATTTCACGCGGATGAAGCCGCAAGGAACAGCTATTAATTGATAATTTAGCTCATCTTTTATCAATCAATACGCCGAGTTTTGTCTTGACTTATCGATGACTAAAGTACGCTCCGGTTCACACTCACACTATAATGTAACCCCACTGCATCCAATTTACATTTGATCAACAAAATATACCGTTTAAGCGATTTTATATCATAATTGAAGGTGATAAGATTGATTGTGGATTGTTTCAATTGAATGTGCTTTATTATTGCTGGCAAAACGAGGCAGTTTGCAAGGATCGACTTATTTATTCGTTTGCTAATTAAGGAATATAAAACCCTAATCAATAGCAACGATAGCAGGTTTTGAGTTTGAATGCGAATAATATGTAGACATTTTTTACTTTAAATTTATTAGTGCCTTTGTTTGTAATTTTCAAATTCTAACTTAACGTTTATAGTAAGAGGCAATAGTGGTAAAGCCGCAAGAACTCTTTCGTATGATTCAAGCGAAGGAGGAATTTTTATAATAATGGAGAAAAAAAAAGAATATTCCTGCGTTTTTTATCACCATTTTTACCTTTGCAAGTTTTCTTATAAAATCCTAACAACTTGTCACTCATTACCTTATTAGATTAATAAAGTCGTCGAAGCTTGCGTTTTCTACTTTCCGTATTTGTACTAGTATTTAGAATAAGTTTTAATGACGTAAAATTGGAATAACCGAAACATCCGATGTAATAAAAGTGCGCGGCACACCTTTGACTAAACTATCGCACAACTGCTTACTATCGCTTTGATTTCTATGAGCTTATATGGAGGTGCGCACACTACTCGATTTATTTGTGCAACTAAACAGTTGAATTGGCTGCGAAACAATCAACAATCGCACAACGGTTGTGCGACGGTTTAGTCAAAGGTGTTCTCCCGCTCTAATTGTTAATTTTTTCCTACAAATGTTACATGTAAAAGTTTTAGCTACGTTTCACTATATGAAACACAAAAACTTGTACTGACGCAACGAAAAGAGCCTAGCATCTGTGAATACATTCATAAGCCAGTAAGTACTGTGCGGAATTAAGAGTAAGCGGTTCAGACTACACGACAAAGGGTTTTAAATATCACCATATTGGTTATAGAATGTTGCATACAAAGCGATTCAAAAAAATATAGAGCAGGAATAGTTACTCACTTAAAACATTTTTCACATAGTCTCACTAACTATTAATCTGGTATTAAAGGCTTTATAGCAATTTGTAAATTAATATCTTTTTTATTTTTCATTTTCTTATTTTGTATTATGTTTGTTTATATTTATACGGTTTCTGTATTTAGTTTAAGGTATTATGGGACTGACATGTTCTAAGGAACCAAAGTCCCTATTAAAAATAAAGAGAAAAAAACGATTAATCCTCAAAACCACATGTCAAATAATTAATTATATTTAAATTAATTTCCAATGGGCTTCATTAAATAATATTCAAATGTATATTTTATTTTGTAACACTGTTTATTTTATAACAAAACAAATTTATAACAAAATCTTATTATAATTTTATAAAATATTTTATTACATGTCAATACAAGGACATGAGCTGGCGTACTAAACTTGATATAGTACCTTTCAGAGAAAGTACCGGTGAATTTTTTTTGTTCTTTGTGCCTAGTCTATATATTTCTTAAATGTCTTTGGTTACATATCTTTGTTTTTTCAGTGGAAATGAAAGGGATGACATGTTCTAATTTTTTATTGCTAGTGGAAACCGAGTTACCTTCATGTACTTTATATCCATTGCTTAACCTTTGTTTTGATTTCAATCTGTCGATGTGATGGAATGACAATTGAAGCATACCTAATTGATGTGTCATCCTGTTTATATCTCATACAAGTTCCTAGTGCCTATACTCGGTCGTATGTTCTCTCAGATATGATTGCCTAAAATGCATTGCCTACATTTTACTACTTGTTTAGTAATGTATATCTGAATAAATAGAATTATGCTAATCTGTTCTGATAACGCCATAGAGGATTATGTGACCCAAATAAATTAAATATAATAAAAAAAAATAATTAAAGTTTATGATTTTTTTGTTTGTACCTTATTTCAAAATTTTTGATTTTATACGAGGCAATGCTTGCCATTTGTAAGTAGTTATATAAAATTGTATACTAATTTAAAATGGTCAAGTTGTACATAATGGTTTTGAGATAATATCAAAAATTTGTTGATCGAATATTCATAAAAGGAGAAACCGCATGTTCGTGTCTATTTATATATTAAACGTCATAAAGTGGAGGCTGCCACCCTCTGCGGGGAGGCGTGGTAGGAGCATAGATTTTGATTCCTTTCGGCGCTTACTGCATTGAAAATTGCGAGAAATGTTTACCTGATTTATTGGCCACATAACGTTATATTTTTCGATATTAGATCCCGTGAAGGGAAAATGGTTTTTCTACAATTATTTTTGTTTATGCCGTAACAATTTTAACATCACATTCCTTTTATATTTCCACGCAAACGATTGGTAATAAAAATTCTACGACCATTTTGATTCAAACGAATTGCCTAAAATAAACTACGTCAATCTTTTTGCCATAATTGTGGTAGATAGATACTTTTTTTTATTTCATCAGAGATCATGAGAGAGTTGATATAATTTGTGTAAATGTTTCGCCAGTGGAAACTAACCACAACTTTGCAGTATTTATTGGGATCGCGTGACAAGGGTAAATTTGTTTGTCGGAAACGCATGGTGACTTATACAACTGGTACTTATATATTGTTTGTACAAACGTAAACTAGAATTAAAAAAAATTAATACATCATTGACATTTTTTTTTAAATAACTATAGTGGAAATCTATAAGTTGAGCACACAGGGAATAGATAGCAAATTAAAAGCGCAGTATAGCGAGGCTTTAAAGGAATAAAGATGGTGTTTTACGTAGTCGCCAAGCTTTATTATAAGTAAAGGCAAAGCGGCCGGCGGATGCAACAATCACTTTCATAAATCAGTTTGTCGATGCCACAGACGACTGTAAATTGTATATGACCTACACTTTGATCTATTTAACATAACTTTTATCAAGAAATTATAGTTTACTCTTCACTTATATCAATAAACTAGCTGTTCCCTTGCGGCGTGAAATTATAAAAACTTTATTTTATTATTTACATTTGTCAAATTATCAATTGCAAATGTCAAAATGACATGACGTGATGACAAACCATGGCAATCTTTTTTCTTTGATGTTGGCAGCAACTTATGGTCTCTTTCCCACATTAGAGTTTTTATCCAAAATATTTACCCCTTAAGATTAATGGCGTGAAAATATATAGCCTAAAGCGTGACGTAAGTGTAGGGCTTTTTATTAAAATAAATAATTATTCAAAAATATGCTGTAATTGCTGACATCTTAGGCAACAAAGAAGTGTGTGTTTACGCTTTATTATATTAGTATAGATGATTATCGTTTGTAAACGTTAGGGAATAGTGTAAATTGAGCTTTAGTGTTTTTTGTATTGTATCTATGTATAGAAAAAAAGCCAGTTATGACGTTATTATTGTCTTACAATCCAACTTAACAAGTTGGATTGTAAGACAACTAAACAGTTCAATACTAAATTTTAACTGCCAGGACACTTGTAAAAACATATTGATATACTTCTTTGAAACGAAAAGACAGCAGTGCGTTTTTAAAGCGAAACTAGATCTTAGCCTCTATCAATGTAAATAAAGATATGGTAATAATAATATTGTTGCAGGGTGCCTACAAGCAACTTCACGGTGAACGATGTGCGCATGTGCGTGGGTTCGCGCCGCCTACTCGACGTCATGGATGTCAACACACAGAAGAACATCGAGATGACAATGAAGGTGAGCAGCCACCCCTTAATGCGTAGAAAGTATGCAAATTAGTCGAACACGTTTTATGTTACCATGGTTACCATGTCCATTAATCCATACCCTGATACTTTTACAATAATCGGGATAGTTTTCGGAAAGGTTATTTTGTCAAATATCAAGCAGATCTTTAGTATGAACTAACCAAATGTCCTATTTTTGAAAATCGAATGGTTAAAAAACGAAATTAAAAATATATTTTGTATAAGTGTGAACTATTTTAAGAAAAAAGTTATTTTATTGCACATGACCATGACCCACTGATCGACCGGCAGTAAATAGAAATCAAGGATTTCTCTTTTAAACGCACCTAATTTACTTATCTCGTTTTTTTCGTATCCATAAATGTACGCATACGCTTTTTGTTATCACCTTTACCATCAACATACACTTATGTTTTACACAAAATATATATTAAGTTTACAGAGAAAAAGGAACAATTTAAGTCGACATTTACTTTGTAGGCGTCGAGGGCACGTTGCAAGCACTAATTGAATCACTAGAATTCTGACCATATACATTTGTTACACTATACTAACACACACTACTTTAACATATAAAATGTCTAGATTCTTACAATCTGCAATTTAAATATGCTTAAGCTACCACATAAGATAGTTTACCAAGTTAAAGCTACCACTTTCACAAATTATTTAATCAATCCTGTATCTTAGTAATAGGTTCATAGCAAATATATTTTGTTTTCAATATAAATCATACAAATGTGCAGTGTTAAAACAGCCTTACCAGTTTTTACATATTGATAATTTAAAAAAGAAAACTCGTCTCTTTGGAAAAGTTTATTTATTCCCCTTTTTAGTAGGAACTAGCTGTTGCTCGCGACTTCGCCCGCGTGAAATTAAAAAATAATATAAAACATAGCCTATGTTACTCACAGATAAATTACCTTTCTAACGGTAAAAGAGTTTTTAAAATCGGCCCAGTAGTTTTTGAGTTATTTCAATACATACAAAAATTCAAATCTTTCCTCTTTATAATATTAAGTATAGATTACAATAGTAAGTATAATAAAATAACTTTAAAAAATCAGTTTTTCGTATGAAAAATTCGAATGTGACACGGCCGAGTCGCAGCCTTTATTACAGCATGAAAGTCCCATTGTTGTCCACACTTTCCAAAGAAAACCAACTATATAATCTATTGTAATGTCAATATCAAAGAAATGCACTAAGTATACATACATAATACATAGTTCCAACCGTGACTTGAAAACATTAAAAAACATTTACCAAGTACCATAATTTGCTTTTTTTCGCTAAACACTCAGAAGGAAATAAATTAAAATACTAATTCAGAAGTAACATTGGCACTTTAGAAAAAAATAATATAAAAAAAATACTTAAATATTGACTTAAATGTAAACCAAAACAAACAGTATTATAAATAACATTAATGATTAATCAAAAGACAACACAACTATCTTTGATAAAGCAACAGAGACTTTCCTTAAACAAACAAAAGCTATTTAAACAGTTACGTATAACAGTGTAACTTGGCGGGAGGTATCCCACATATAGCGAAGCTCGCGAAAAGCTCTCTCGTAACTATTAAATAATGACTCACATATTTATAATTTATACATTTAATAAACGTAGGATTATATCTTAAAAACTGTAACACGTTTTATAATTTAATCCGAATACGAAATCCTTTAAACAAAAGCGACAATGTCAAGTAAATCGCGTTATCATTTCGACCCGATCTCAAATGAGACGTTTTCAGGTTTTCCTTTTGGTATAGAACTATCCTTTTAACCTTTGTGCGTCATTTGGTGTTGGGCATGCGATGGTGTTGGTTACATGATTGTACATCACTTGTCTTATGTAATATGCAACTCTAATCTTTCCAATTTAGTAACCTAACAGTCGAATACTTAAACGCACCTTAAACTTCGCTTTAAATGACATAAAATGGTAATGGAGTTTGAAGCATGGTCTTATCATTTAACATATATTTTAATGTCCTCACAGTATTCGGCCGAAGTAGTTTGACAAACATGAGTGTCGTATTGTCATAATACTAGGATTCCATTTAGGTTAAAAATGTATATAAACTGTTTTGTTCCTATGTGCAATTTTAATTGAATAAAGAATCAACTTAGCGTGTTCAAAAAGGGCATATAAAACAAAGAAATACGAGACGCACCGGTCGTGTGGAAAGAAATTCCCGTATTATAATTGCGCTAATTCAGCTAGAGTTGCATAGTTTAAGCGTGGTCGGAAATAAACGATCTATTAAAGTCGACAATAAAATATACGTAGTTTTTAATGGAATAGAATAAGCGTGAAACATTTCATACATGCATTAGTTTAAATAAAACAATTAGGTCTCTCAATTTCCTTAATGTTAGAGGTAATTCTTTATGTATTCGAGCTTTGGTAAACTGCGTTCTCATTGTTAGTACAAAACCGGTAACACCCAGCTCTGTTGACGGGGCATGGCCGATTGCCGCTCTGCAGTGCTACTTGTAATGCGCAGCTGACTTCGCGAGTTTGCGCAAACCGGTGTGCCAACATCTGCGCAAACATTGTTGAAAGGTTGGCACTCCTGACGCAACTAGTTTGGTTCAGTTGGCGGTCTCGCACACACCCACGTAGACCGCTTTGTTCGTAGGGCTTTATCAAGTACTGTATGTCGTAGACTCACACGTAATGGATTCGCAGCAGCACTGTATTCATTATCATGCACTCTATATAATAGAATGTACGGCTCTATAATACGCTTTAGGTTTTACTATGACATTTTAATGATTTAAAATTAAAGAAAAAATAAAAATCTTGATACCTTTGTAAGCTGTCACTGACCTTTTTGGCAAACAAAAGTTTGTCTAAAAATATCTACGTTTTTATAAAGTAGCATGTAATCGTTACGTGACGTCATACGTAAACGTAAAGAGATTTATTTATACCTGATACTAACTATATTTAACTTTATATTTAAGGCATCAGTTATAACATTTGATGAATAATCATTAATTAAGCAGATAAGACACTTAGGTGTGATAAGTGACTACAATTGTATTGGGAGTAAGAACATTTGGCACACTGCCAGTCGTGTAATGACTGATTACATTGTGATGAATGGAAGCACTATTCATAACAGAGTTGAAAATTGTTTATTAGTTCTTATTAGCGATAAACATTTTGGACAGATCCGACGAACAGTTAAATTTTAAAGAATGTAAATGTTTTGAGACATTACTATCACTAGAATAGCGAAGAGACCGTTTCCCTGAAACATTTCCTGTACATCCTCCCCCGCCAAATCCACTTCCCCGCCCCATTCAATACAAAATGTGGGAAAGGAGAAGAGGACTAGAATTGGTCTCTATGTCAGTAGTTAATAGTTCCATAATATATGCGTATAGGATTGGCAGCGCTATTACGATGATGCGAACAAAGAGCGCCTGCTGAACGTAATCTCGCTGGAATTTTCTCACACCCGGCTGGAGAACTATGTACAGGCGCCGCGTATAGTGCGCCTCATCGACTGGGTGGAGACCGTGTGGCCGCGACACCTCAAGGATCTGCAGGTATAGTGATATACAAAGTTAATGATGGCTCGCAATATAGCACCACAAAAGTAATGCGGGAGACAATCCTCTCTGTGCTCCCACCCCATCGTATTTAACTACGAGCCGTTATGAAGTTTGATTCTTACAATACCAATTCATATTATACACTATTTCATTTACAATTAAAATTCTAAATAAGTATTATTTTCAGACGGAATCCACCAATGCTCTGGATGATATGATGTACCCGAAAGTACAGAAGTATTGCCTCATGTCCGTCAAGGGCTGTTACACGGACTTTCACATCGATTTTGGCGGTACATCGGTGTGGTACCACATTCTGAGAGGTTCGTACTATCGCTAATTTAGATTAAATTAATAGCAATAGCTAATTTATTTAAATTAATAGATCTTCATACATACATTCGACTAATGAAACATACAAAAACCTAGTTTTATCAGTTCAAGAATGAGAGATAATAACGTGTTACTACTGGTTTTTAGCAGTGGACAATTACAAACGTTCATTTCCCATTGGAACATTTGTAGTGCTTAGTTAAAAAAATGAATGGAGAACGTTATAGGTTTTAAAAGTTATAGGATTCACGATGGTACTTAAAAACTGCTAAGGCTTTGCTCAACTTGATTTTAAGCTCGCCGTTCCGTTCATCGAAAAGTCTCTATGCATGGTTCTTTTTTCCCGTACATTTGGAGTAGTAAATTGCATTGTTGTATCGAAAGAGTAAAAGAAAAAAATATTTTAGGTGCGAAAGTGTTCTGGTTGATCCCGCCCACTGAGAAGAATTTGCAGCTGTACGAGAAGTGGGTGCTGTCAGGCAAACAGTCGGATGTGTTCTTCGGCGATACAGTCGAGAAATGTATTCGTGTTCATGTAAGTCGATACTTAAAAAACGTAATTTTTAATATATAATATATTTCATAGTAAACAAAAATGACACTACCTTTAAGGAACATTAGCACGATTGGACTTTCAATAGTCTTGCTTGTCTTCCCAAGCAATTATACTACAAAACAATGTTTTGGAATCTCAACGTAAAACGGAATTCTTAACTGCTATTGGATAATTTAGGTATACTGTTAAATGAAATGCAATGATTTTATAATTATTCAATTGTGTTCTATGAAATCAATATTTTAGCCTTCGTACACAAGGCAATACAAACCTAAGCCAAATGACAAGCAATACAATCTCATAGAAGATCGTACAGGTACGAGACGCAGTCATATAACATTGTGCGTAAGCAACTTAGAGAGCAACATCACAGATTTGCGTTGTCTTGTGTACTTAGCGGCTAAGCTATTAATGCAATCATTTATCTCGATGACAATATAATCTTGGGTATGTTACAGTTGCAAGCTGGGCACACGTTCTTCATCCCTACGGGGTGGATCCACGCGGTGTACACGCCCAGCGACTCGCTCGTCTTCGGCGGTAACTTCCTACACCAGTACGGTATCGAGAAGCAGCTGAAAATTGCACAGGTTGAAGATGTCACTAAGGTAATGTACTATTAAAGTATTCGTAAAAACTCTTTTGTACAACAATGATAAATATATGGACACCCTGTCCATATATTTTCCACCAAGGAATCTGTGGTAATCCATTGTGTATCTTTTCCGGACGACCTGTATTATTTAGTGCGAAAATTGCGCCATTTTAAGAAAAGGTCATTAATGAAAAATATTTTTTATATGTAAAAACTAAACGGTTGAAACTGTTTTTGAGATATATTTCGTCTGTGAAATATGATCAACAGTTTTAAAATATAGTCGACTAGTTGTCGCCCGCGTCTCCCGTTTGTATGGAATGTAAAAAACCTTATTAGTAGCCATTGTTCCAGACTATTCTATGTCTATGATATTCATTGAGCCTTTCTGGAGAAATGAAATTCATCCATCTAAACTTTCGCATTTATAACATTAGTAAGATAATAAATATGATTAGGCTGTAGAATAAATAACAAAATAATGTATTACAGGTACCACAGAAGTTCCGGTACCCGTTCTTCAACGAGATGCTGTGGTACGTGCTGGACCGGTACGTGATAGCGCTGCTCGGGCGCACGCACCTCGCGCTGGAGGGCGTGGCCGCGCTCGCGCACGCGCCCCACCTCGTCCCTCCTACCGAACACGTGCATCTCACGCAGAATGAATTACACGGCTTGAAGGTAAGTTGTTACTGTGCTTTTACACTGCACAAACATTTGGTGTTTTTTCAGTCTATGTAAAAATAGTGATGAAATTGTGTTTGCAAAAATATACTAACAAAATGTGAATAAACCTGTATGTAAGACGGACTAAATCTTGCCAACTAACTCGGTAGCCAAGAAGTTAGATGGAAATTTATAAATAACTATCTGTTATTTGCGATTTCGCCCCCATGAAATAAAAAAAATAAAAATATAGCCTATGTTACTCACTGATAACATAGCTTTTTGATGGTGAAAGATTTTTTTAAATCGGCCTAGTACTTTTTTTGTTATTTCAATACATACAAAAATACATTTTTTCCCCTTTATAATATTAGTACAGATATAGACATAAAGTCAATTTAATATCGAGTAATACTATACAGATGTTTTGAAAACATCAATCGCCGTTGTCTTTAATATTAGGTCACTGAATTTTCAACTATGTACATTAATTAATAATCTTAATTACAATTTATAGTATTTGCTTAAATATGAATATTATAACAATATACTTAATAGGCGATAGTGATGTACCTGCACCAGCTGCCGGCGGCGCGCAAGTCGGTACCGGAGCTGCTGAGCGACCCCATAGCGCTGGTGCGCGACGTGCGCACGATCGTCGAGCAGCACCGACACGACAAGCAGCACCTCGCTGTCACCGGAGTGCCCCTACTGAAAGGTACAGTCAGCATGACATGTATACATTTCCAAACTATAGCCATTCCGCTATCAAAAATACGTATGCATTAG
Organism: Papilio memnon; assembly: GCA_003118335.3. Classification (NCBI taxonomy): domain Eukaryota; kingdom Metazoa; phylum Arthropoda; class Insecta; order Lepidoptera; family Papilionidae; genus Papilio; species Papilio memnon. The sequence continues at coordinate 1,201,598 of LD689012.1, forward strand.
TAATTCACAGGATTAACTATACATCGTTACGTGATCTAATTAAAGAATCGGATGGGATAGTGGTCAAGCGCTTGCTTATTAAATACTAGCTTTTGCTCGAGACTTCGTCCGCGTGAAATTAAAAAATATAGCCTATGTTCCTTACAGTTAAATTACTTTCCTAATGGTGTTTTTTTTTAATTAGCCCAGTAGATTTTACGCGAGTCAAATACATACAGAAATACAAATCTTTTCTCTTTGTAATATCATGTTAAATATAAAAAAGCGATGCTCCGCTTGGGTGAAGCAATCAAATTAAGATATAGCCTCAATCGCAAAGAGAAATTTAATAAAAATATAGAAAAAGACTACTACTTAGACTGTAGTTATTTCAATGTATTTTCAAATAATAAATGTAACGGGGAGAAATTATTTTTAATTTTTGAACGAATAAAGTAACTGGCAACTAATTCAAATATATACAGGTCCCGAGGAGACGACGACCGAGCGTCGTCAGTCGAGCGGTCGCGGCGGACGCGGCGGACACCGCGGCACGCCCGCGCGCCCCCGCCCCGACCACGCCAACTCCACGCCGCGCAGGCGACGCACCAGGTACACATACTGTACACTACACAATTACACCTCACAACTGTACCCATTACACGGTCACGAAACGTGCACGAGCGAAGCGGACCACAGGGGGTTAAAATCTCGGCTTACGTAGACTTATTCATCTGTTTTCAATGGCTATGTAAGCCGAGATTTTAGACCACTGTGCCTCGCTCGTCACAAACCTGACCGCGCCCTAATACCCTTTTTGTACAGTCGCTTTTATAACGGCCGTTGAAATAGAACAAAATTTCTCTGTTCATACGGCAGCTTATATCACGCAGTGTTGCATTTAGAGCGCTGGGCTAATTAAACATTTTACATCTTCCGTATGAGCGACTGCGTTAAAAAGCGCCATTGCTGAGCGTTATAAAATCCTTGCGAACGAAGGCTAAAGGAGCACTTATAAGAAAATTGACTTCATGGTTTAACAAATGTTATCCCTCTCTTTCCTCCCCAAAGCAACAAAAATGTTTTAATTCTAAATCTATTGTATTTATAGATGTAAGAAGTGCGAGGCGTGCCTGCGCACGGACTGCGGCGAGTGCGTGTTCTGCCACGACATGGTTAAGTTTGGCGGACAGGGGCGCGCCAAGCAGACCTGCGTCATGCGGCAATGTCTGCAGGTCACATACATTGTTACTCTTTTACTTAAAAACTATGTACAGTCGTGGAAACTGCCGGTATTCCATATTAAAAGCCACAATCGTTTGAACATTTTGAAACGAGACGCGTAACAAAAACTAATCAAATAAATGTATCTACGAAAAAAAGTCGGTTAGTTGATATGCAGCTAGTTTTTATTATTATCCTTTCGTTGACAACACTCACTGCTATCTAATTATTTGTAGAGGCGGAATTTGTCTTTTTTTTTCCTGAAAGTTTTCCTGAAATGGAACACCGCGAAGCTCCACGGTGTGATAAAACAATTTTCAATCCTCTCCTGTGCTATTGTGATATCGTAAAAGATTGTTTAAACAAACTTAAACCATTGATGGAAATATAAAAAGATTTTTTGTAATTTTTGCGCTGAAAGTCGCTGTAATCACTAGTTTGTGAATATAAGTAGAAAAAATGGTTGTAGATAGTTTGTAAGATGTATTTTATTGTTTACAGCCGATGTTGCCGGTGACGGCGTCGTGCGCGGTGTGCCACCTGGACGGCTGGATGCAGACGCCGGTCGCGCCGCAAGCCAAGGGTAACTCCGGTAATTCATCACTCTAAACATATAATACTTTGTTTTTTTTTAATCATTTGTTTAATCTATACTAATATTATGAAGAGGAAAGATTTGTATTTTTGTATTTTTGTATGTATTGAAATAACTCAAAAACTACTGGGCCGATTTTAAAAATTCTTTCACCGTTAGAAAGGTAATTTATCTGTGAGTAACATAGGCCATATGTTTTAATTTCACGCGGGCGAAGTCGCGAGCAACAGCTAGTATTTTATATTTTAGTTTTAAATTATCAGTTCCGTGCAACAGCAGACGTAGTAAAAACTTTAATTGTTTACATTTGTTAATCTTTTAATTGCAAATCATAATGAACTTAAATAACCATGGTAATCTTAATTCTTTGCTGGTATTAGAATTCATTTTTTGTTACCATTCCATATAAGCTCAAGGAATGCGCTAGGACATGGTTTACTACAATACAAAGGATTCGTACCTAAAAAATCAAATACAATCTTATTTCTTAATTCATAAATGCAAAATTTTGAATGTTGTTTGTTAGAATTGGTAGCATAAACTGCATCGGATCTCGATGAAAATTGGCATACATATAGACGATTTTGGAAGAGAATATTTTTGTTTTTTGTTTTTAATTCCACTCATACGGAGTCGCGGTGGAAATTTATATTTCTTTATATGGTAGGTCGCAACGGTCCGTCAGTGCTGCGCGAGTGCTCCGTGTGCTACAGCATCGTGCACCCCGGCTGCGTGCCGCCCGGCGGACAGCTCAACGAGGACCTGCCCAACTCCTGGGAGTGCCCCACATGCACCAACATGGGACTCAACCACGACTACAAGGTATATTATCTAACCTGTATTACCTCAAAAATATAGTTAGAGTTATAACACTATAAAATTATACTAATAATTTTAGTATAAAAATTTAACATCAAAAAAGTTCAAATAATTCAATTATGTCAGATGTGGTAGTAGTCGAGTGCTTCCTTTTTAATCACGGCTTTCGGTATAAGTAATTTATTACATACTAGCTGTTGCTCGCGACTTTGTCCCCGTTAAAATAAAAATATAGCCTAAGTTCCTTAGTGTAACCGTTGCTTTTTAATGGTGATAGAATTATTGACATCGGCTCAGTCATTTTTGAGTTGAAATACTTACAAAAATCCAAAAAAAAAAAATCTTTATTCTTTATAATATTAGTATAGATTGGTCCAGATGACATGTTTTTTTTTTTTAGTTTCTAAAGGCCTAAAGTATTTAACTATAAGTTACTTTTTACTTATTCCATTGAATATTTAAAAAAAGTCTTTGCTATATGTGTATTTTTAATAATATAATTTTTTCTTTTGTTTACAGCCTCGTCATTTCCGTGCGCGTCAGAAGTCGTCAGACTTACGTCGTATCAGTGTTGGCTCTGATATCAGTCAGCTCGGACATCATAACAGTCTTCAGGTACATCACTATTCATGTCATAAGATTTCTAATTCTACCCAGGTTCGTTAATTCACTAAGGGAGTGTTATATTTTTGTCCAGAACAAACTGCAGCTGCCCCCGCCTGCTCCGAGGCCTGTTAAGTCAGAAGCGGGCTCCGATGGCGAGGGTAAACACGACGCCTTACATCTTAAATCTGAAGATGGTAACTACTAAACTTAAAAAGAATTATATTACTTTAGTATGTATGTAGTAGTATTATGTTTGTTAGTATTACTGAGAAATAAAAAAAAACTTAAGGTGTAAATGTCCCACGTCTTACTGTTTTCAATTTGAGAGTATATCGCAGTTACGTAACAGTATGGCGCTGGTTATGGAGTTTATCTGTTAAGAAAAAAGTTTATCTATACTAATATTATAAAGAGGAAAGATTTGTATTTTTGTATGTATAGAAATAACTCAAAAGCTGGACCGACTTCAAAAATTCTTCTACCATTAAAAAGCAACTTTGTCACTGAGTAATACATTTTTTACTACTTTTCAATTCCACACTGACGAAGTCTCGGCAACATTTAGTAATATATATAATAATGTTTATTATTGCTATATTGTAGATATAAAGCGCGAAGAGTGCGGGGGCGAGGGTGTTGCGGAGGAGGGGTGGGAACCATCAGCTAAGAAGCGTCGCAGCAGCCACGAGGACGAGGCGCCCAAGAAGCAGGCGCTGCGGGCTCACCTCGCGCTGCAACTGACGCACCACTCCGGGAAGGTACGTCATAAGGTATTGTACCCTATGTATACTTACAATTACTGCACCTGTATCACATTATCACATTATAGCCCAGTACTAGGAACACAACACGCATGTCACCTTACCATAAAAAACTTAAGGGGTAAATAAATTGGAAAAATATCTTCATGTGGGAAAGGGACCATAAACTACGAGCTGCCAACATTAAGGAAGCGCAATTTTGACATTTACAATTGAGAATTTGACAAATGTAAACAATAAAATATTTTTTTTATAAATACGAGCGGATGAAGCCGCACGTTAACAGCTAGTCAATAAATAAAGCAGCTTTTGTAACTTTCTCTAGATGGAAATTAAGATCGGCACACACTTGTCGAATCAGTTACTAAACGACTAGTTAAACTAAACTAAATTGCACTGTGAAATATGATTGACATTTGGTAAATGTTATTTAAAAAGTGTTGTTGTATAGAATATGAAGCGGCCACTATACCCGGTGCGTCCTGCGGGGTACTGCAGCGCGCAGCACGCGGGCGTGCTGTGGCTGGACCGCGAAGCCATGATCGCCATCTTCTCCAAGCTGACGCCCATCGACCTCACCAGCTGCTCCCTCGTCTGCAAGGCCTGGGCAGAGTACACGGTAAAAATAACTAGAAAGTTCTTTATAAGATTTCAGTTAGAAATAAATAATAGCTAGGACAGCGACCGAAGTCTGCGATGTCTGCTTCCCCCTCTGGGTTACAGGTGTGAGTTATATTTGTTTGTTGTAGTTAAAACACCAATGTATTCTCTATAAGTCTGATCGTATTATCTTTAATTCTCTATGGAATAATGCGATTTTAATGAACTAGATTAAAAACCAGTTTTAGCTGCATTTATTCTGTAGCATCTTGTTCTTAAATGGTCGTTGAAGTTCTACCACCACGTAAGTAACTTTTTTGGATATTTCGACATTTTGGTTTCATTCGCTAGAGAATCGGAAGACTCGTCGTTTCAGCCTATCAGAAACGCGTATTCTGCACTAAATATATCTATAATTAAGTGTACGCAAACAGTGTATTAGTGTCTACAAAATTATGCAGTGTTTTTTGTTCCGAAAAGTTGCTAATTTTTACATCTGTGATGTTAGAACTTCAACGACGAAATGTTATTACCGTTGTTCACTTATAGTGGTGTGTTTGTTGTGCAGGCGGAGCCGAGCCTGTGGCGGCAAATGTCGTTCGTGCAGGTGCGCGTGTCGGCGGCGCAGCTGGCCGGCATCGTGCGCCGCCAGCCGCACACGCTCGGCCTCGAGTGGTGCCAACTGGCGCGTCGGCAGCTCGCCTGGTACCTACACCTTGTTTGTTCTACATAAATAGATAGACTGGACGTTGGATGACTTCGTTTATAGTTTAACACTGCTATACAAGAAGCAAACAATCATGCGTACCTTTCTCAAAGTTGCGGACGTCTATGGATGCGTTTGCTCCTTTCTCTTAAATGCGTTTGTTAACTGCAATAAAGTTACATACCATCTATTTTTTAATCACAACAAATAAAATGACATTTCAAGTCATGTCGGATTTTAAGTGGTTTTGGTCATTTTAAAATTAATTAAAGTGTCTAGAGGTGAAAGTTATGGTTCAAAAAACCTGTATCATAGGTCAAAATACTGCACAAAAAATGCTGACATTATTTTTAAATGTCATATTTGCATGTGTCCTTTTACTCGCTGCGATTAAAAAACAGGGTTTATTCAAGGGCGAGTTAAAAAAATTAAAACTCGAAAACTATTTAACCTTTCGAACGTTTTGACACAGATCTGTGCACCCCTCTTAGACCGTCTTGTCACATATCTGTGCCTGCATTTTTTTAATCACTTTTAATTCTAATTACAAAAGAAATAAAGTTCCAAACGGTTTGAAATTACTCACAATCGCTGCGACAGACTACGTAATTTTTTTTGTCGCCCTCATGACGTTCCAAAGATTAATACTTTTATTTATTAAACTTTTTAACCGTATGGTATACATGAGTAAACATTATGATGCACTAGGTTGCTGGCTCGTCTGCCGACGCTTCGCACGCTGTCGCTGGCGGGCTCTCCAGCGGAGGCGGCGCTGGCGCTGCGGTCGCCGTCGTGTCCGCCGCTCACCTCGCTGGACCTGTCGTTCGCGCGCTGCCTCGACGACGCGAAGCTGCGCGGCGTGCTCGCCCCGCCCGAGGCGTCGCGGCCCGGCGGCGGCGCGCGCACCGGCGCCGAGCCCTCGCGCCTCGCCGCGCTCTCCGTGCTGCGCCTGCCCGGCACAGACATCACTGACGTCGCCATGCGATACGTTGTACAGGTTAGCTTAACTCACATAACTAGCTGTAGTGTGTACTACCTGCAGTAATGTGTAAGTAGTTACCCATTATATGGTAGAACCTGTTGGAGTAATGCCATATCCATTAACTCGACAGATTAATCTCATAGACCTTTTTTGGTTTGGTGAGGTAATGTTAAGAAAGATATCCTGCTTCTGGGCAGAACTACCAACTGAAACGCTCTCGGTGGCTATCTTCAAGTGCGACGGGCGGACCTCTACTAGAACGTACCGGTGTCCCACTGCACTAAGCTAGCGCATTACTTGAACAAACACTCCCTTTCCAATGCTACGGCAATATGGGACCAAACCAAAGTGTCGTCTTCCGGGGATACAAAAAAACAGACCTAAATCTTATGTGATTTGTCAGGCGTTACCGAAGCTGTGCGAGCTGGACGCATCATCATGCGCTCGTCTGACGGACGCGGGCGCGGCGCAGCTGGCGCACCACGCGCTGCAGCGGCTCTCGCTGGCCGGCTGCCGGCTGCTCACTGAGGCCGCGCTCGACCACCTCGCGCGCTGCCCCAACCTCGTGCGGTGAGATATACGTCTCCCCTACCACTACACGGCGCTATCGTCTTCTCGCACTATTGATGTTCCTGAATTCAAGGCCATGATTTTTTGTATTTTCCCTCTGTCGTTATTGTTACTACTCATGTGATGTGAAACAACAGGAAGAAACCTTGCACCTTATCACCACCATATGTAGAACTTTTGTTTATGTTTTACTGTACACCCTCTAGTAAATCCCAAAATCTCTGTTTCGCCTCCCTATACCCTATTGCCTATGAGTCTCTCTTATTTGCATTAAAAATTATATTAGTAAATGGGCAAATGAAATAAAATGTATCACATTATGATTACAGTTTGGATCTCCGACACGTGCCGTTGGTGTCGACACAGGCGGTGATCAAATTCGCGGCCAACTCCAAGCACAACCTGCACGTGCAGGATGTGAAGCTGGTGGAGCTGAGGAAGACCTGATGCGAGACCGCGCCCGAGCCGGCGCCACAGCCCCAGACAGAGCCCCAGGCGACACCTGAGGGCCAGCCTGAGGCAGCCGTGCTCGAGGCCCCGGCCGTTGAGGCCCAGCCTGTGTCCGCTGCGGAGGCTCAGTTGGAGACTGCTCCCAAGGCCCAGCCCGAGACTGCTCCCAAGGCCCAGCCTGTGAGCGCTCCCAAGGCCGAGCATGAGACCTCTCCCGAGACAGCGGCCACTGAATGACTTCCGTGAATATTGTGATGTGTAGTGTAGTGTATCAGTGTGTTGGTGGCATAGGATTGTGTGATACCATTCTCATTCACTTTCGCAATAGTTCTAGTCTAGTTCAGTTTACTTTAGGTAACTGACATTAATCTAATTTGTCTAATGGTATTGTGTTAATATTTTTATGTTGGTACCCTTTTCAGTTTGAAAAGGCTCGATGAACAATCAGGGTATTAAATGTAACGAAAAATTCAAAATTAAATTATGAGGCTTGTTTGTTCTGTACCATAATTGGCATGTTTACACAACATATCGAAATTACTGGCTATGCTATCAACATACGATTGTATATAAAAGACTTAAAATAAGCCTAATGTGTAATATTGTTGAAGTGATACAGTTTAAAGAAAAAAAAATATATATTAGATATAGCTCTTAAGTTGAGCGAAACATTTTTAGTATTTAAGATGTATGTATGGATTGTATGGATACAATTCAGCTATGACTATATTAAACCAAATATAACCCTTATGAGCACATGTCACATGTTCAATTAATTCTTATAAGGAATGCCGAATTGGCGCACTAAGTTATATTTGTGCACAGTGATCCCGTTTCCACTGCCGAAACATATACAAAACATAGTCATCCCTCCCAATGTTTGTAAACAATAGATGTATCATTCTATAGAATTATAAAAATCCTCACTATATTGCTGAAAAATATGGAGAGTAAATAAGATATTGTGAGATAAAATCTTATAATTTGACAAAACTAGAATATTCAAACCACAGGATTTTAAAATATAATAGTTTTATTGGCTGTCTCAGCCAAAGGACTAAAAACCCTTTTTTACATGAAAAAACTACATTTTACTAGATTTTTCATCTGATTTATGATAACATTCAGAGGTAAATGGTTATTTAGATAGATTTAAATCTACACTAAGGGACTTCCTTAGTAACCATTAATCCTCTCTGGGTGTTGATGGTGAGTTTTGTAATTGTAAAGCCTTAAACATGTGATATGCTTATATCAAGGAATGTTTAATTCTAGTTACATGTGTGATAATCGTCCTAATTGCGATATCTCAATACATATTCTTTCTTATATAGCATGAGACGAAATTATAAAAAAAAAATGATTTGCAAGATTTGATAACGTTAAGAAAGGTGAAAGTAAATAAAAATTTGTAAAATTGACATTTTAACAAATTAAATTTTCCTTTCTAATTAATTTGCTGCAAGAAATATGAAGATATTTTTTTTAAATTATTGAATAGTCAAAAATTTAATTTTGGTTTTGAATTTGATTTTTTTTTTATCACTATTATTGCTTACTGCGTTGGCGCAGCCACCCAAAGTGGGTCTTGGCCTCCGACACGAGAGAGCGCCAGCGTCGTCTGTCCTGATCACTATTATTCTCATGCTATAATTAAAGAAATGTAAATATATAGTAATTAATTAATATTAATCAATATGTAAATATGATACATTTAAAAGTAATTTAAGCAATATGCTGTTGACGAAGTAAATGTCGTTTTCCCTCACTAAAATTACACTTAGGGAGATCTCTGCTTAGTAGATCCATATATTTTTGTCTGTGTAGACCAAATTATTTAGCATAAATATTAAGGATTTTGTAATTTTTATAATTTCGAAAATCCTATTGTGTAGCTTATAATTTTCAAGTAAATGTCAATATTACATAGAAATTGTTTGGTTCACAACTAACATGTTTGTGTGGTTTTGTATATATTATGTATAAAAAATTAATTTGAACCAATATTAGACAAAACTTGGAATACTGTTTTGTTTTTAATCCATATTGACAATATAGTAAGAGATATTTAAGTTGGCATGTTGAGAAGGGTGTTCTTGTTCCCGACGTGCCAACTTAAATGTACACTTAAGTATAATTTACGCCAAAAATAATTAGTTCTTATTTTTTAATTTTTAGTTTTAATCAATTGACAAGAATTTGTTTACTATAATTGTATTATTCATTTTTGTTTTGCACATTATTCTTCCGCACAACTTATTGAAAGTTAATAATTTTATTACATACTTGTTGTATTCATTATATATTTTATGTGTTATTCTTCCTGAACGCCGGTAACTTTGGCTCTAATAAAATTAAAATAAATATATGACATCAAAATTGAAGTATTTTTTTTTCGTTATTTTATTAATGTATGTATCCATCAATTTTCTTTTACTTTGGATATGGACAAGTTATTTAGTTTTTTTTTTTAGTTTAAAGTTAGTAAAATATCTGATATTGAGTCACATTTTGCATGTTTAGCGGATTAGTGTAGATGAACATTTATAATCCATAAATAATTTTATAAAATGATTATTTGTCAGGAAAGTTGTATTTTTACTGCCGCATTCAGAGTAATATTAAAAACGATTACATTAAGGCACTACCTTAGTGACCAAAAGACTCTGAGTTCGACAGTAAATGTGTCTAAGTTATTGCGGACACGTTGTGTAAGCGAGATAGACATATCTGCATCTCATTTTAACTTCACACGTAATTAAAGATTCCGATGAGTCTAATATTTTTCTTCATGAAGTTCATAGTTGCGTCTCACAGTCATTTAAGTAAAATTAAAGGTAGAAAATTGTTGGTGTATCAGATAAATATTGACCGTGGGACGTAACTCAACTAGTCCGAAGTAAGAGGCGGGTATGCATTATTGGGGTCATGTTATTGTGTGCGCATAGTAACAGTCTGACTTTAATATGTATGTTTGAGGGCCGCCTAGTAGTGTTAGGTTAAAGAAATTATTTACGTGTTGTAAATAAAATGTGTAGTATTTTAAACGCACGCAAGTAAAGAGTTTAATGTAAAAATTTATTAATAAGGCTTAAAATAAGTTTGTCATGTGGTCGAAATTCGAATACAATATGTTCCCCATTCGGGGGCAACTACCTCCTCCCCTTTTTAGAGAATCGAAAAATGTAAAGTAGATAAGACCATATTAATGGTAACTGCTCTCCCCCTAAACCAGCTTAGATATGTTCCAGAAGTTTTTCGTTCGTATTATATATATATTAACATTGAATTTATTTTCGCGATAATTTGTCATGTATGTAAGGGATATGCCACACGATGTGTTACAATGTTGTGCGGTTCAACGCGGTATTTGTACAACAATAAATTTTGAAGTCAATCGGAGAACGTCTTAACCCTTAAATGCACGATTTTTCCTTTAACCCTTCGAAAAAATCATATTTAATGCAAGATCGGTATTATAATAAACTAGCTGTTGCTCGCGACTTCGCCCGCGTGAAATTAAAAAATATAGCCTATGTTACTCACAAATAAATTACCTTTCTAACGGTGAAAGAATTTTTAAAATTGGCCCAGTAGTTTTTGAGTTATTTCAATACATACAAAATACAAAAATACAAATCTTTCCTCTTTATAATATTAGTATAGATATAGATGAAAAAAAAAATTTTTTTTTCAAATGTTTGTGTTTTTATACAACAGTGCGCATTTAAGAGTTAAGAAGTTTGTGAACTGTTTGACGTCAGTTACGTTTGCTTGTTTGTTTACCAGACTGGCAAAATCATGAGCTGTGCGACACGTCTGTGCGACTGCAACGTCCGTGTGGCATGTCTATGTGACATTTGATGTGGCTTTTAAAATATTTTGGAGTAAGCGTTGTGCCTATTGATTACTTTAAAAAAGGATTTATAATTAGTGGCAAATGTTTGAGTCGATTGATTGACGAAATTTATTCTTTTAGTATGTAATATAGATATTATCTAGTTTTGTAAGACGGCGTGTGTATAAGATGATTTTTGGACAGAGTTTTGTATGGGATTGTCGGTGAACGATCCCTTTCGATAGATGGTGATATTAAGAAATGATGTTATTGTAAAATACGCGATAAGAAACGCGATTGTATCATTGGTTACCATAAGCACTTATAGTATTTGAAATAAATATTTACATTGAAAACATCTATTTGTTGTTTTTATTATGCCCTCAAAATTATATAAAGATTAGTACTAGTTATATACTTCAATCAACAGAAAACATGTTGTTGTTTCAGAGACTATTTTAAGGACGGACAGGTTGAATAACAAAAACAAAATTAATAAATAATAACTTTATTCAAGAATTCGTTAACCACTGTTTACAGTCATTACATGCTTCGAATTCCACTTTATAAACTGGCAACTGGCTGGTTTTGAATATCTAGTAATTTGATAACCATCTGAATTCTAAAAAAATTACAATTATTAGAATCCCTGAAAGCGCCATCTTGTATGTACTATGACTTACATATTCATTAGAGTCATAGAAGTTTTTAAATGTAAACATAGATGTCGCTACATGATTAGAATTATTATCTTTGATCATTTATTTGAAACTAGCTGTTCCCTTGTGGCTTCATCCGCGTAAAATTATAAAAACTTTATTTCATTATTTACATTTGTGACATTCTCAATTGGAAATGTCAAAATGACATGACATGATGACAAACCATGGCAATCTTGCTTCTTTGATGTTGGCAGCAACTTATGGTATCTTTCCCACATTAGGGTTTTTATCCAAAATGTTTGCCCCCTAAGTTTAATGGCGTGAAAATATATTATAGCCTAAAGCGTGACATAAGTTTTTATTAAATTTTATTTTTTTTATTAAAAAAATAATTATTCAAAAATATGTTGTAATTGCTGACATCTTAGGCAAGAAAGAAGTGTGGGTTTACGCTTTATTATATTAGTATAGAGTATAGATATAGATTATCTGAAGTTTCATAAATATTACTTTTATTGTTTTTTTTTACATTTTATTTGTGACTATTTCAAGCATTACAAACCTGAAACATATTTGCCCGTGCCAAAATATTTGTTCCAACTTTCACAGCAGAATTTTGTATCTTGAATAAAAAAAAACAAATTAAAGCAAAATCCATTATAAATTTAAATTCATAATAGATAGGTACTAGTTCTTGAAAACAAATCTAAAAGTCTGCACATGATATATAAAGAACACACAAAGCGATATCTTAAAAGCTCCTTAAAAGTTCAATTATTTATAAATACATAAACGTAATAACTTAGGTAGGTATTTCTATTTCACCACGTCCCCTCGTGAGGCAAGAGGCGTCCAGATTAGACGAGAATCCAATTACATTTAAGAAATATCCCATTTTTTCCTCAGCTCGGGTTCAAAGCTCACGGAAAATTATTTTCTTCGCCCCTTAAGAAATGAAAAATAAACGTGTATTCGCTTCGAGCGACATTGGGAGATGGAAAAGCGATAAGTGCGAGCGAGAGGGAACATACGGGAATAATTGTGGCTGCGACAGAGACAAAAGATAACCTCCTGAAGGCTGCCTTACGGGGATTAGTCGAACGAGTCAAAATAGTAGAAATGTTTTTGTTCACTTCTAGATACAAGAGATTTTGGTTTTGACATCGTAAGTATGTTTTATGTTCTTGTTAAAATATATGTTAGCTTCTATCCTATCATCGATATAACCGTAGGTTTCCACTGCCAAAAACCGTAACATTGTTACCTTTGTTTTTGCATTTACAATAAGAGGGATAAAAATAATGTTTTTTAACTGTTTTTGTTAGTGAAAACTTAAAGTAATTAAGTTTACAAATACCATGTGTACAAATACTTCCTGCATAAATGAATTTTCTCTCCCCAACAGTGTTACCACTTGTTATCACCACATTTTCTATTTGACTAGTTCTGTCCCCTTGTCTCGGCCGCAAACGTCGCTGTAATGTGAAACAAATATATTTGCTCTCATTTATATTCTATTGCTATTGGGGATTCGATTGCCTTGATGCTATTAATTACGATAACATCTGTCCATTTGCTTTGAGTTACCAACTCAGAGGTATTTAATTTTTACTTAATCAGCCCTTTAGTGTACATTTTTCAAATTACATAATGAGTATTTTCTCCAAGTCATCGTAACTTAAGATGACGTAACGTAACGTAATGTGAAATCAACATAAATGGAAAATACTTAGACGTAGGCATTGATAAATGCCCTTTGATATAAATTATAAATGTTCAAATGACTAAGCTTAAGACCTTTCAAGATTTCTATATCTAATAGTAGGTTACCTGAGCTGAGGGTAGATATCGATCGAATTGTAGCGCCGCACCGCACGCCGCACCGCACGCCGCACGCGACCTGCTAACCACCGATTCTCGCGTACCCGTTGACAACTGACGTATGTCTAGCAGCTGACTGAGGTACACTTGTCTGAAAAATCCTGGAAACCAACAATTCATATAATATTGTTTCTCGTAGAAAAAGAACGAAAACAAGAAAGCAATATTAAAATTCGGTTTCAAGTTTTCTTTCTTACCAATTTCCTCTAATTGAGACGTGTCCAATTCAGTAATATCCCGTCTGCTGGCCCAGACACCGTTGGAGAGATGTCGTGCAGTTAGACCTGTAACATTTCAAGTGATCGACTTAAAAGGCAAAGACCCACTATGGGTCGATACGCCAACGTAGTAAGGTAGTGAGATTCCCTAATCCAAAGTCGAAAACAGCAGTACATAAATATCAATGTTCATAGAAAATATCTTGTGTGTAACCAAGTATAATAAATGTAATATCACTTTTGTCGGCGAGCGTCTACCAGAGCTGGGTACATTGAGTGGCAGGCACGCGACGCGGCCGCGCTCTGCACGCAGCCCGTCGTCGCACACCACTTCTGGTGCCTACTGATCTACTCAATGTCTTTTACTTCGAGTATAATCTTTTTTTCATCTATATCTATACTAATATTATAAAGAGGAAAGATTTGTATTTTTGTATGTATTGAAAAAACTCAAAAACTACTGGGCCGATTTTAACCGTTCTTTCACCGTTAGAAAGGTAATTTATCTGTGAGTAACATAGGCTATATTTTTTTTCCACGCGGGCGAAGTCGCGAGCAACAGCTAGTCATGAAATAAACACAATCTAAACGATATGCGGTAATTTAGCTAATCGTGGAAGTATTGTTAAAAGAAAAAACACTAGAACTTTTAGGTGTATGAAATAATCAGATATAGAAGCGACGACCGAGATGACGGAAGTTAGATCAATCTGGAGGACGAAAATGTGATGCCTTAAGCCCATGAGTTAGATAGGGAGATGATGTTTTTAAAGGAGAATGTGCATGATGATGCTTTTTACGAATGTTGAAACCCACAGTAATAACACGCCACGACTGCTATGAGAATTGGAAGCAAAACGTAAACACGCAAGTTACCTTACGCTATTCTTAACGCATTTAGATTAATAAAAATCACAATTGTAATGTCGTATATTTGGTTTAAATGTTGTGTTTTTGCGTGTTGATTATATTCGAATAGTTAACTTTTATTATGTGTTACATTTGTTACGCTCGCGTGTTTCTAATCTGACACTCGATTGGTTTTCGTTGTTGTTAATTACGACCTTGATCTGATATTCAAACCTTGATTTCTTGTTATTTTTTAGTAAAAAGTAAACTATGTGCGGTGTTGATTATCACTGGTTACGTTTTGCATTTACTTCATAGATACTAAATCTAGTATAAGGCACTCATTTAGTGTATTTCCGCTCTCTGAGTGCTGCTGTGTCTTCTTAATATTACAATTTCCTTCACATAACCAAAATCTTATAACAATCTTTTGTCGTATGATTTTAACCCTTTTGTAGATTTTTTACACTATTAGCTAGCCTAGCTTACTAATATTTGATTCAGGGTACAAAAATGACCCTTTAGTATTGAGCAGACGCGTGTGCGATGTAATAACGTGTGTCAAATAGGAGGTGAGCAGAGTGGAGTGTAAGCGACGCATGTGTCGCGAGTGATAGATGTAATGCCCGATTATAATACATACGACTTAAAATGCTGCGACGCACTAGCTTCAACGTAAGTTTCTACTGTTACAAATGTAACAACAGTACCGAGAGTTGTTATAGATATTTTTTAAAGATGACATTTGTTGCCTAAATTTATCTAACTTCCTTAATTAAAGAAGTTCTTACGCCTTAGTTGTTGCCACGTAAAGTTTTTACAACAAAACAGATTTTACGACATGAATATGACGTCATCGGAGCTCTCACGTTTTTGTACACAGGTTCTTTTATACGTTAATAACGGAAAGCTGCATTTTGAATTACGTATTAGATACTTTCTACTTTTCTAAAACGGTAAAGTATTTTCTATACTTACTTATCTAAAAATAATTTTGATGCACGTATACTAGTCGTATGTATCTTTGTATATCGGGTGTTAGTGTCGGTGGTGCGGGTATTCCCTGAAGTTATTACGGCCAGAGAGCCGGGTAACGAACCCCCGCACCCCTCGCACCCCGCACCCCCGCGCCTCGTCGCAACACGCGCACTAAATAATACATCACTCTTATCATAAGCACCAGCTAAACAAACGCTTACGTCATTAAATATACTCTAAAATATCTGTCTTCCAACAGTCGAAGTGTTCCGTTACAATTTTGTCTTACCACGCACCGTGTTCACTGAACAGTCGAAGTGTGTAAAACTATCGTAACTGAGCGTCTGTAACGGGCTTTATTGATAGAAAACATTTTCAAAAAGTCTGTCAGGGAGTGAGTTTTTAAAACAAAAAGCAATGAGACTTAACTACTAGTAGTGCGGAATTATTTTTCATTATTGCAGTATATTTTACAGTAATTAGAGCTGCAACAGGCAGACAGGTCAGGTGGAATAGGCGAACTCTTCTATCGGAGGCCAAGATGCACCTTTGTTCGCTGCACCAGCGGAGTGTGTATTAATCAACTTTTACCCGTAATGGGGTCCATACATTTAGAAAAAAAAAATATATTGTAAAAATAAATTATATTGTAAAAAATGTATGGAATTCAATAAAGCTTAATTAATAAATAAATAAATAAATAAATAAATAAATAAATAAATAAATAAATAAATAAATAAATAAATAAATAAATAAATAAAAATTCATTCTTTAAAGTAACATATCAGAGACACGGAATTACAAGAAGATTGCAAAGCCTTAAAATAGTATAAGGACAATATAAAATACATCTATTAATACAAATAGTACAAAATAAATGCGGCAAAATAAATACCGCTTAGTCGGGGACTGAGGCGCCCCGTCGGGGGACCTCTGGCACCTCAGGGCCCGTTAATCATAACCAGTTTAGGGTCCCGAGACCCTCGTGTTGACAGATACTATATCTTTAATTTATACGTACTCATGTAATTGTTCCTTCGACAATAGAATAAGGGTAAAATCGATTATTCTAATACTTGCAGTATAATGTGTTAGAAATTTTTTAGGTTAATGCCACTACGAATTCCGTAGTAAGGCGAACTGGAAGAACGAGTCAATAGCACTGAATGGGTGTATTTATTGCAATATCAGGACCGAGTTTTCAATGCTTTTTCGGAAGATATTAGGGTAATGTTAGATGCGAAAAACGTTGGCATAGCAAACTGGAGGACCGTGGCCAGAGATACGCCGAAATGGAAAAAGTTGCTGGACCAAGCCAAGGTCCACAAAGGGCTGTAGAGCTATAGAAGAAGAAGATTAGGGTAATGTTATGTTTTAACAAGATTTTTTCACCTTTTAATCAAAATGAAGCCTGTTTCTGTGCCATATCTGATTAGGTTATTGGGTTGTCGTCGCATCAACTCTCTGTTTCCTACCACATGACACATATATATTGTAAAAGTATGCCGTAAAACTCATAAAAATATTTTCATCTTGTTAGAAGTGGGATGACGTCTTGCTAAGTTGTAGTTCATACTTCTATGTTCTAACAAAAGTAACACGTGTTACCTATAAACATGTTTGTAAAACATTCAAGTAGTAATCAAAATAGTAATAAGAGTGTTAACAAGGGCGACCACAGTGCATGGGGACTTGGGACATGTGCACGGGCGCGCGAGACGTGTCCCCGTGTCGGCGATCGTGTGTACATAATGAAATGAGCTCAATATGCGCCCGCCCTCCCTAGGGATTGTTGGTGTTCAAAAACGCGCCTGCACATGGAACTATGAATTTCAGATGCGGTATATACTGACGAAAAAATCCAGCAAAGATTTACTTTAATAGATACGGATTCCATATTTTTATATTTTCAATTGTCATTATGATTGGACTGAAGACCTTAAGATTGCAATAAAAAGGATCTGGTACTTCTAAAAATTTCATATATTGTTGATCTATCTTGTAAATAGAATCATATCCGTGACGTATCGATTTTCTTCGATATTACAAATTAAGAGGCTGAAAATCAGCGCGGCCTTCAGTGACAAGCTGGAGACCGCATCAGCTGAGCCTTCTCCTTTCGGCCAAGATTTTTTTTATTTGTTTTTTCTTTCATTAATATATACTAAATTTTATTCTTTTTTGTCATTTTTTTGGTTAATAAATAGTGTTTTATTTTATTTAAATAATGTCTGTACTAAACTGTACTGAAGTCTCCTAAGAAACAGTTGCAGAATACCGCATTAATTTAATTTATTCGCACATCAGAGTTTTCCAGTCTCAGGAGACGATGTCCCAGAGCGCGATCTAGTCCTGATTTATTTGTCCCCAATTCCCCCTCCCCTTGCTCCGGGCAGCCCGTCTGTTTGCCCGCGCACCGACGCCTCTGTTTACTCTTCATTTATTTTTTTAAATCATGTTTTAAAGGCTACTAACGTATGTTCACGTTTTATATGAAAACTGGAGACGAAAGTAAATTAATTCAAAGTTTTGACTATTGGTACTCGAGGCAGAATTTTAGCTCTAAAGTTAGTTTGCAGTCAGCTACACAAGCTGACAAGACTATCAGGTACTGGATGTTGATGGATACGTAATAAATTACAAAGTAAAAATGCTTGATGTTCGAATATGCGAATCTAAACAATTTTAAACTCATATTAGTAGTAGACTATTTTGTGAATAGTCGCCCTAAAAAGTATAGCAATTTCGTAAAGATTATGTAATCGAACTATCAAGGAAAATGATCTTGTTATTGTATCGTCAAAATGCAGATAAAATGCAACTTAAAAATGAAGACTTAAAAAGCGTAGCCCGTGGGATATGCAAATAGAAGCGCTAGTATTTCGCATTTATAATTTAAATCCAACCTAACTTACCGAATTTTCTCCCCCAAGCCACACACAATTGACGTTTGGGCCGCGAGCCCGCGCCTTTGTGCGCGCGACGTGAATGCGCGCCCTAATCTCGCCCACGTGTCCGCCACGCGTGCGTCGTGCACACGACACGGTGGATGCATGCCTTTATAAACGAACCATTTAAACCTACTTGCATAGTGCATACCCGCTTCTATTCCTCTATCTTAAATGTCAAAGTCAACTGTCAAATTTTGGCGGTTAATTCGATTCGTAACTAGCACAGATAAAAAGCCTGGCTCTTATCTTAACTGATTGGATAATCTGTGCTCAAACGCTATGGTATATCGTATCGGAAACAGAAATATAAGCCTCGACGTTCTCATTAAGTTCTCTACAGGGCGGAACTGTCGGGTGCAAAATTATAGTGATTTTTTGACATCGGTGTCGCGTTTCCTTTGTGTTGATACGATTTTTGGTGGAATACGACAAAAACTCGTATTCTCAATGATAATTATTAACTTTGTTCTGGATATTGGCTGCGAGGGGAGATTCGAGGGTTGTTGTAATGAATTCATTGCAGATCTGTGGTCGTAGATTTACACGATTGTGTTTTTTTTAGTTTGTTCAAATTCTATTTCAGCTACTCTTTGACTTACTAAATTGTATTTTTTACTAATGCAAACATTCAAACTATTTATTACATCTAACTCAGAAACGGCATAAAATGATGGCTTCTGATATAAAAAAAATCACTTTTCCCAAAATTAGTCTCTCAGTTTACTGAGAGTTTAAAGACAGTTTAAAATAATAATTGGACTTTAGTCCAAGTCCAAATAATAATTGGACTTTAGTCCAATTATTATTTTAAAAGTTAAATCACTAATTTAAACCAAAATATGCAAATATAAAATTTTTGTTTTTATTAATCGATTGCGAAGACAAAGTTCCCTTAAATACCATACTAATATTGTGGTCTTGTAAACTACAGGATGTTTCAAACAATTGTTATTAACAAATGTAAACATGTAACGTCATGTAAATGAGTTAATTGTGATTACCAAATTCAAAATCGCTGACTGGTGTTCAGGGCGTGGTGTTGACCAATTCAGCCAGAAAACGGACCCTTGCATATAGATGACGCATTTACCGCCGCGTAGGCGAATGATCACGTATTCATGGGGACTGAAAGCGTTCAGATGAGAAAATAATTTTGTATTAAATGTGATTTTATCATATTTTGATTGTCGATTAAATTAATATATTGTAATGTCATAGTGTCCTGTAAAGTAGATTGAAGGGAAAACTACACACTTCTTACTTTAGTTACCTTACCCTTTCTTTCGTTTGAAATTAGAAGAGACAACTATACGTTTTGACACATTTGTCATTGCAGTCTAATTTCTGTTTGTTTATTCAGAAGAATTTTTGAGTCTACGTTGACTTACATGACCCATATCTATATTGACGTAGAGTCAATGTAGACATGGGTAACTCAACGAATATTGACGTCCTGCAGATCAGCTCAGAGTTCGTATGTGTGAAGCAGATCACTGAATCATAGATCAGCTCAATTTGTTTGTATGTAGGTATGATTTGCTTGAGTTGTAAATCAACGAACAGTTCACGGATCGTAGGATCCCATATTTATAGTATATCGCGTTGTGCCCTGAGTTGCTCAATTAATTGTTGAGTGGAAGCTCAACAGTTAAACTTTGTGAGTTGAACTTTTGAAACTATTCAGAGTTGATTTTCACACATCTAGTATTATGCCATGTTAGAGGACGAAGGTAGTCTCCGTTTAGTAGGAGATAGCTTATATTATCATTATCTCCCAGTTCTTATTCTAGTTCCGTATATTTGTATCTGATAATTCAGCAATGTATGTACCGGGACTTTCGGGGATTTGAATAGCAAATTGCGATATAATAACTCAAATATTTGCTCGATATGAGATTGATACGCCTGTGTCAATACGCGGTCGTTGTTTGTGCAACACAACGCGGATTATGTTTGTTTTGTATCGAATTATGATATACATGTTTTATTATCAACTGATTCCATTTTGTATTAGTCATAATTACTTATTGAATTGATCAATTGCTTCCCTTAGTTATAAAATGGAATGTAAAGAAAAGGGAAATATATTTTTTCTATATATGTTCCTCTGTCCAATAATGGTAGGCAAATTTGAACTAATAATAGACTGCTTGTTCGTTGTCAATTTCTTCTATTAAAAAATAACAATCACCATATCAATAAATTCATCTATACTAATATTATATTTTATATACTAGATTTGTATTTTTGTATGTATTGAAATAACTCAAAAACTACTGGGCCGATTTTAAAAATTCTTTCACCGTTACAAAGGTAATTTTATCCGTGAGTAACATAAGCTATATTTTTATAATTTCACGTGGGCGAAGTCGCGAGCAACAGCTAGTTGTTTTATATTATACTAGCTGTTGCTCGCGACTTCGTCCGCGTGAAATTAAAAAAAAAATATAGCCTATGTTACCCACAGATAAATTACCTTTCCAACGGTGAAAGAATTTTTAAAATCGACCCAGTAGTTTTTGAGTTATTTCAATACATACAAAAATACAAAAATACAAATCTTTCCTCTTTATAATATTAGTATAGATATAGATAATTAAGACATTATTGAAACATCTAATAAGGTTTTTTTTCCTATTTCCTTTTAAAATAAAAATTGTATTATAAAAATCGAATTTTATACAATGCTTTACTATCGTGTTGGCAAGCACTTGGATCCCTCTTAGTGTAGGGTGTTATAAAAATTATAGGGCACATGTTGCAATGTATCTGTAGTGCTCTTCATGTTATTTGCGCCCGGGGCGAAGTTTCACCCGCTGTGTACTCTGCTTAGCTGGTAAATGCTTCGCGTGATGTGTATAACAGGCTTTATTTGTAGGACGAAAGGTTTAGTAAACAGTGTCATTTATGTTTACAACTATAACAATTTGTTTAATTTAGTTATTTATTTCAGGCTATTTCATATACCTCGGTACATGCACAAAACATTGATATCTTTCTTATTGTTCTCTCAAATGAAAAAGATGATTAGATGTTTCTGTAAAAATGTTTCTGCAGTGGAAGCCCACAGTTTCTACATATTTGACCAATCTATACTTCTATACAAATATAATAAAGCGTAAACACACACTTCTTTGTTGCCTAAGATGTCAGCAATTACAACATATTTTTGAATAATTCTTTTTTTAATAAAAAGCACTACACTTACGTCACGCTTTAGGCTATATTTTTTCACGCCATTAAACTTAGGGGGGTAAATATTTTAGATAAAAACCCTAATGTGGGACAGAGACTATAAGTTGCAGCCAACATCAAGGAGGCAAGGTTGCCATGGTTTGGCCATGGCCAACATTTGCAGTTGATAATTTGACAAATGTAGGTAAACAATGAAATATTTTTTTTATAATTTCACGCGGATGAAGCCGCAAGGGAACAGCTAGTTTATTATAAAACGAAAGTGCTTATAATGTATTGTTGTGAAATTTCCTTATAAGGTAAGAAAAAGTGTCGCAGTCTGATTATTTTACTAAGGTAAGGGCACCTATTACCGACAGGTTAAACTTACTTAATATAGTTTTCCCCTTCATTTTGGTTTAAAAAACCACTATCTTCAGTCGCAAAACTTCAAAAACCTACATTTTATGACTATGGCGAAAATAGGTGCAGATTTTGATAGGTCGTTATTAGGTGCTTTTACATTACTTTGATTTAAAATTACGAAATTTATTTTTCCTAAACAATCATCGTAGTATTTTTGATATAATTATGTACTTACGTACCTACTTTTATTGTGTTTATATTTATATAGAAAAGTATAGCAATAGGCAAGCTTGTCAACTAGTGATGCGACCCGGTGATACGCAGCTGCTACCGCGCCGGGGGCTCCTAACTCAATGAACATCGAGAGGTATTCCAATTGCGAATAAAAATTGCGTTAGGCGCGATTTTTAAATCTATCGAAAATATTAAGCTTGTATTTTAATGAAATGTGATTTTAGAAACAAAACTTCTCTTATCAAACCTAACGTTACCGTAGAGTTCTACTACCGTACCTTTTCTACAATTTCAATCCAAGTATCATAGCAGTGAAATACTACGCTTATAATGCAACGTTATTACAGAATAGCATTTGTCTTCCAGCAAGTTCATCCTAGCAGAATAATCCAATACTTATAGCATAAGTTACTACTATTTTTTTTTTATACGAGAAGGTGGCAAACGAGCAAGCGGCCGCCTAAATCCGCTGAAATGGCGAAGCGACCACTGCCCATAGAGATCCGCAATTGCAGATGCGTTGCTTACCCTAAATCGACGGATGAGGAGACGCACATAAAGAGGATATTTTGCCTTCTTATGCGTCTCCTTCTCCGTCAAATCCACTTTCCCATCCAATCCTTTCCTTATAAGAAAAGGGAGGAACGGAAAAGGGACTAAAATTGGGCCTCCGGCACCACACTCATCAGACGAAACGCGGAATTGCTTCCACTTCACGCCAGTCTTCTGTGTGGTCGTGGTATTGCACCGGGCGAGCCGACCCATTCGTGCTAAGATGTTAAAGCGGGCTCTACCACTGTTAAGCTCTAAAGTTTTTTTATATGTTGTATGTCTTTGATAGTATGTTTAGATTGTTTTAATTCGAATAACTACACGAAAAATCAGGAATGAGAAAAGAGCTTAGTTTTGATAAATATAACAATTATTTAACCTTTTGTGAGCAACCGCACATCTATTAGAATGATTGAGGATTACAGTTTGTGCTACTATTACAATAAAGAGCCCTAATTATTGGCACAAAACAGTCCTCCAGCGCCCCCTGGCCGGCGGTGTGCATTCTACGCCTTGTTACCTTAATGTTCTCAAAGAGTATGACACAAACGAGACATAACATGGTACAAAAAGTCTAATACTTTTTACAATATCACATTATTTTATTTACATATTTACGGAATCTAACTTTCATAAAACAAGTATTTTTTTTAAGGTAAAAACGTATAACTATAAAAAAGGCATACTCAACATATTTACAACTTTTATCTATTTACGAATACATTTTGTGCTGATGTAGTCATTTTATAATAAAATATCAAAATTAGTGTTAAACTGGCGACTCTTAGAGACAAGACATTTATAGGCAAAATAGTGTTCGAATAGATCAAACTGATCTGTAAATGAATGGTGTACAAAACAAATCGTCGCGAGGGCAGAGGGGAGGGCAGAGGGAGGGCGTGGCGGCGCCCCGCGGCGCGCGTCTGTCGCAGTGTTGCTAGCTACAGAAAAATTATAATTCGAAACTATTGTGGCGCATTGTGCTGGTAACCCCGATGACAGGTCGCAGTTGGACACATGTTTGAGGCATTTTAGGGCAATTCCTTCGAGTAATGGGCGGTGTTTTAATGTTGCATTCGGATTTATTGCAGAGGGCCCGCGACTCCCTCCGCCAAGCTTAATGTGGTTAACGTGGAAATTACCTATCGTATTGTAATATGGCTAATGACTAGTTCTTTATATGATTCATAGGTAATAAACATAATCGTGGGCAAAATTGGGTGTTAAGTCTGATAAAAATAGCCAGTCTTATATGATATTCGAAGTTTTGGCATCAAGTTATCGAGTTGAACTCTTTGTTTCTTTAAAAGAAAATCTATACAAAACATTTTATTACAAGAAAAAAAATAATATCAATAGCCTTCCCTAATAATTTGTCGGATATAATTTCTAAATTATACATTTTGTTTAGAATATTTGTTTCTATCTACCTCTATACGATACAGTCGTGAAAGTTTACATAAAAAGGTACAGATAAGTGAGACAGCTTTATGAATGAAGCATCGGATAAGTATTAATCACTCGATAGTTATTTCTAGTCCAGGCTGCATTTGATTGACGCGAAGACAGTGGCATGCAAATGAGCCGACAGTCGGTCGGGTTTTGAAACTAGAATATACCTGTATATGGTAAGAATATTTAGCTAGATTATTCCTTACTACAAATTCTATACAGTCTCATTTCTTTTTAAGTAAACCTTTCAAGTGGGTCTGCATCAGTTTTCTATCAGAATAGTCTTGTTAGAACTGTGATCATGTATTTTTTGGAACTATGTTGTTAAATAAGTACTAGTCGATGTACACATGTAAAATAATAATTTTGATATGATAAGCAAAGGCATTTTTGTATAAATTGTAATTATCTACATATCTTTGATGTAACTATTCCATTTTTCAAGGTTAGTTAACTTTAACTGAAGCTATTTATCAAATTTAAAAACCCATTTGGGCAATCTATGCGTGATAAAGTCGATTCCGCTCTAAAGGTCCCCCCAGTAATAGTTTGCAGCTTATCTGAGCGTTGGTAGTGACGTCCGCTCCCTTCGGCAGCTATCTTGATACTGGCAGATTTTTAACAATCGCCCGACCCTACATCCCCCGTTATCTACCCGCCAATCAGGAGGGCGCATTGCGAATGTGTATAAATTTGGAACACGTTTTTAACTAAAGTTAAGACTGACACCTAAATATTTTTAAACAGATTTTGGGATCAAATCTAAAAGATTTTGTATCAAAATTTAGAAGAAAAAAGTGTTTTATTACTATTAAAGATCTTGCATTTGTATCCAGTTTTTTTTTTCAATAAGGTGGCAAATGAGCAAGCGGCAATCAAAATCCGCCGAAAAGGCGAAGCGACCGCTGCCCATAGACATCCGCAATTGCAGATGCGTTGCCTACCCTAAATCGACGGGGGAGGAGACGCACATAAAGAGGATATTTCCCCTTCCCATGCCTCTCCTGCACCGTCAAATCCACTTTCCCGTCCTATCCTTTCCTTATAAGAAAAAGGTGGAACGAGAAAGGGACTAAAATTGGGCCTCCGGCACCACACTCATTAGACGAAACGCGGAATTGCTTCCACTTCACGTCTCTCTTCTGTGTGGTCGTGGTATTGCACCGGGTGAGCCGACCCATTCGTGCTATGATGTTAAAGCGGGCTCTACCACTGTTAGTGTTAGTGTTGTTGAGCATTTTTGACATTATATCAAACATCTAATATGCTAATCGAACGTCTTCTCTGTGTGTTTAACTCGTAACAAAAAATATAAAAACGAATAAAATAACGAAGTACAAACTTTAAGAGTTCAAAAACAGTTTCAAATCATATTACACAATACTTAAACATTGAGCACCCTTGTATGATCTCAACGATATTAATAGCAGACAGTTTTATAAAAGGAATCGCTCTGGGAGCGCCATACGGCGAACTCTTCCAACTGAGCACACCCCTGAGGGCGGTTTGTTGCCGCCAACTGTCCGCAGTTATGTTATGACCAACATGTTGCAAACTGCCACGGATTACATGTACAGTTTGATCATGAACCGAGGAAGTAAACAATGAAGCACCTATAGTGGAACTAGGAGATACGCAATAACAATTGAAATAAGAGAGAAACTTTTTTTGCAATCGATTTTAAGGTTACGTGTAAATTAAAAGAACAAAATAATCGACTTCCTTATCCGAAAACATTCAACACTGAAACAAGATAGCTTTCTATAGTTGTATAGAAAAAAAAAATTGGTTTAAGAGTAAGAATGTCAATATAGGAAACATGGAAATAATTTTTGCAAAGTTAATCTTTTTTAAATTAAGTGCCTTCAATGTGTAGATTCTTGGACATTATCATAAGCCCATATTTCTTCAATAACGGGCGTGAAAGCATCAGACCAAATGTCAACAAAAAACCATTACAAATATAATTTTGGCGTCTAAATTGTATCCATTTAGTGTGGGGTTAAGAAGCCGTACAATGGGGGTGTCTTTTTAACTGCATCCATTGTAAGAGGACGGGTCTTTTTACAACGTGAAGGGTTGCTTCTGTAGTACCATTACAAAGGGACTTTTTATCGTTTTGACAAGTTACACTTTTGTAAATTTTATTACGATTTTTGTTATTGAAAGCGAATTAAATTTTTTGTAAAAATATTTTTTGTTTAAGTTTAATACAAATTTAAAATGACTGAGACATAAATTGTCCAACTCCTAGGTTTTATTTCAACGAAATACAAACAGATTATTTGCAATTTATTAACATTTTCTAGTCTTTTGTTATAAAGGAGGGAAACGAACCAATGACCGCGGATGTAATATTTATTTTATATTTATTTACAAATAAATAATTCAAGTAGAACACAAGCGTACTAGCGATATTAATCTTGTTTCGGAATAGTAACGCGTTGAAATCGTCATTTAATTCCCAAATCCCTGAACGCTTAATGTTATACAGAACATACTGTTCGATATTTTCCTTAGTTATACAATAAATATTTAAGTAAAAATTGGTAATCAAGGCTTTAGATTGTTTTTAATGAAATACGTACGTCACTAATGGCAAAGTTATTTTAATAAGGAAAACATTTGAAATAAACTTTGAAATCATCTAAGTATAAGAACTATGGATTTTTGACATGACATCATTTAAAAGTACTTCTCACTATAGATTTTAAATCCGAATTTTACTCCCGTATGTTCTGTAAGCGCAGGGGTCGCAAACCCGGGCACCAACTGGTCTGTGGGCCCACACCGGCGACTTTGTAAACGTTCGTATGATGGCGCCACAGATGTGCCGAGGATGATGTATGATTAGATTTGCCGAGATTAACGCCGACATGTCCGTTGTTGTACCGATGCTCCCCACTATCCTCTACATGAATTATATTGATAGAGTATCAGCCAAATATTGAAACGAATCTTAAATACTTCGCTTCGTAAGCCGCCTTACAATCTGACTTTGGAGTTTAAACGTGGCTTTATCATATAGTTAAGAGTCTGTTACATATTTAAATGACGTTTCGGTATTCGGCCGTTTTGGTAATATATTTATAACTAGCTTTCGCCCGCGACTTCGTTCGCGTGGAATTGAAAAAAAAACAAATGTTGGTAGCCTATGTGTTCTTACAGACTATCCTCTACATCTGTACTAAATTTCAACGAAATCCGTTTCGCTGTTTAGGTTACAAACTCTAACAAACATCCATCCATCTAAACTTTCGCATTTATAATATTAGTATGATTGCATATTTATTTCTACAATAATAACGTAAACAGAGAATAAAATGATAAAACCAGTTAAAGTAGTTTGAGAGTTAAAGTAATTTAGCTTTTAATTAATCTACTTATGATCTAAGAAACGTGTTAAATCATCGAATTTTATGGAAAATCAATCAATATCTAATACAGAACTGAAGATGTAAAACAGTTACGAATCACGGATACAAAAATTACTTCGTGTCTTTTCAATTGACATTTGGTATGAGTTTTTTTAAGCATTGAAAAGGACAATTTAAATGTAAACTTAAAAGGCTTGGTTAGCAAATGGAAAAGGGGGAATTTTTACCAGTAGTTTAAAATGGCCGCGGAGATTTTTTACCCTGTTGATACAATTTGTCAGCCAGCTCCGGGGCCGTGTATTAAATGCCGCCATTGTTAAGTGACACTTGTAAGGGCTCGACAACACAAATGTTTAATTGCTTGTTTGCATTGACAAATGTTGAACGCCCGCGCGTAGTGAACTCAGACATCATTTATAAATCATAACTAAATTTGATTTATTGTTTCTTTTTTAGTTATGGTAATGTTTTTGTATCAATTTGAGGCTGTTACAGGTTTACAAATTCACTTAAATCTAGGTAATTCACACTAATATATTGTTTTATGAGCTACACTTTTTGTTTCTTTCTAATTTAATAATGAGTTTCCACTGTGAAAAGACTTGTATTAAAGGTGTCTTTTTAAGTTTTCATGGTGACAGAATCGCGGCAAAATAAGGGTCGTATTACACATCATCAACTTGCCTTTATCCCTTACGGAGGGTCGGCACAGTATGCGCTATTCTTCCATACATTTCTATCAGCCGTCATATCTGAATCCACTCCCTTCTTAAGCATATCCTCTTTCACACAATCCATCCATACTTTCTTCGGTCTTCCTCTTCCTTTGTAGCCATCCACATTTATTCTTAACACTTTCTGGTTTATGTCCCCATCGTCTCGTCGCATAACATGTCCATAAGGGCCGTATTACACGAATTAAGTATTTATACACAATCATTCGTTAATTTATAAAGTTGCACGCACACGATATCACAAGAATCAGTGGATCAAAACTAAAAGGATTTACCTAATTCGACGTGACGGGCTTGGCGAGAAAAAATATGAATGGAAAAAAAAACGTAACCACGACGAGTTGACTGCTCCTTATGACATCGTTAAATCCGTCCGCTTGATAAAGATCTGTGACACCTTAAATTAAAAAAAAACTGTTAGAGCATCTGTGCTACTGTATTCAAATGTTCGTTTTTTTCAAGAACCCCGCGGTTTTCTGGAAACTGCCCGCAGACGTGTGAGGTCGCGACTGAGCCGAAGTCTATAGTTTCGTTGTATTTTTTCACGGTTTTTTTTGATTTAGGTGAATGACGTTTATTATTTGCGGCCATAAAGTTCCGAGATCTTTTATCGAATGTTCCTATTTTTTAGAAACGAGAATCTTCGTTTCATTTACAATTGAAATTAAGAATATATTACAATTATTCTCATTGAGAAAAGAAAATCCTTTCGCCTATACTTTCATAGAAGAATTAAACAGTTAACCCATCGGAGTTTTTAAAGACGATAGAAATACGTAACGTAATTAAAATGAAAAGACGTCATTCAATTGACTTAAATAAACAATAATCTTCTTCATTGCTGTGAAAATTTCGTGCAAATCATTTACATTAAAGTCCAACCTATTAGCAGTAATTTAAACTTTATCAAAATGAAACAAAGTTTAGTTCTCTTTGTATAAATTTGAATGGGTTGTCTTGCCCATCCCAAGCAGTTGCGGGCTTGTTCGCGGTAGCCACATTGTATTCAAATCGCCAGAATTTAAATACAAAAACGCGATTATGTGACGAAGGAGGCCGTAACATAAGCTGTTTAGTCCATTCGAGATTTAGATCTATACGCACTATACTGGTAAAACGCAACAATTCACTGTCGAACATACGAAGTTACGTGAGTAAATATAGGTTATATTTTAAGTATTTACCAAAACAAACATATCTTGAATCTTAAACATTTCTTTGTTGTTTCGTGACTAGTTGAATGTGCGTTAAATATAAAATATTGGTAACAGTGACTATTAACAGCCTAAACATGTATGTACACACATAAAAACATGGCAATAAGAATGTACTTATTGCCATGTTTTTGAAAAAAAAAAACATAAAAAATATGCCTTCATGTGAAAAACGGAAGGATTACTAAAAATAAATTTTCTCTCTACTTCTTCAACCTTCGCTAGATGAATTGAAGAAACGCTAGCGTTTTAAAAAGCAAGTGCGTATTCTTACATCCTTGAGAACTTTGGTAATCTGGTCCAGGACGTATCAGAACTAATGTCATAATGTGCCATTGTCCGCGCTTCCGGTGTCAACCGAGTACATCCCCTTATCACAGTATCAGATGTCACATCACTGTAAACATAACTCATCTCGATCACGTCAACTATAATGTTTTGCATAAAAGGGTTATTTATATATACTCCCAGAAACCTCAGTAATTATGGTCAAATAAGGTACTGATGTCTATCAATACTGTTTCGTCTGCAGTAAAAATCTAAAACATAGACATAACAATTTTCTTCTTGTAGTAAAAGATGTTTATGACATTTTGCAAAAATATGACATAGGCGTGAGAAATACTATAACTCAAATGAGGAATTTGAAATGAATTGTCTGTTAAATTGATAAAGTAAAGATTTATATAATAAATCCACTAAAGATCTATACATACCAATAAATGTTTCGAACCGTCATGCGATCCGCTGCTTGGCAAAGATTAAGTTGCGACTGCATCAAACAGACAGGTCACATATATGTTTATTTGCCTTATTACTATAGAATCAATGCTATTTATAGTGCTTTTTCCAAGATTGTTTTGAAATTTCACATAGTTTTTTTATTACAGAATTATAAGTCCCATTTAAATTTATTATCTCAATAAATATGATAACGAGATATTGTGCTAACGGCATGTCAATAAGTTTTTGGCAAGAAAATTGATAAAAAATTTCATTTAATTGCATAAAACTAAATATCATATGACATTGTAAATAATGTAATTTTGTTACATTTGTCATATTTAATCTATGACATGTCTCGTATGTCATTCGGATTAAGCGCGCGCGCAGGTAGTTTGAATGAATTGTCACTGTCGGGAAGACATTGACATCTTGTGGTTTCAGCCAGGGCTGAGAAAAAACGAAAATTCAAGACAAAATTACCAAATAACTACAAATTATCTGGCCCGTTATGAATGGCGCTGTTATCGCTGTTAGATTTATCAGAGTAAAAGCTAATTAAGAATAGAAAATGACACCAATAAGGATCTTGTGGGACTTTTTTGATGTTAACAGGGGGCGCTAATGAGGTATTTTAATTTAGTTTCACATAAGTGATAGGCATCCATCGGGTCAGATAAGTTTGTTGGTCTATAATAAGCAAAACAAACAAAATGGCTATTATGCTCATCAGACTGAAACCTAATTTCCACTTCATAATCGTTATACAAGTAGTTAATTGTGCTTTCGGTTTATAATATTCAGTTGGCCGTTTAAAGCTATAACAAAATTATCGTAAAATTTTACGAGCACATAAAGTTATTTAATTAAAAATACAATCGATCCAACCAACCTGAAACACTGTTTTACTATTTTTGCACTTTTAAATAAAGTAGCCTACTTCAAGGAATCACCTAAAATAACATTTTATACATTAAAGAAATAAAATTTGAAGAAAGCACATATAAGATAACAGATGGCGCTGTATGTATCTTTGACAATCATAATTTTATTGGGATATTAACATTTTTTAAATACAAATTGTAAAACATACATATGTAAAAAAAATCCGTTTCCAATATAACGTCTCTATCAATAATTGTCCTCCTTAGATATAAATAATGGAAATAATTGATGAATTGTGTGTCGGCGTAGCCCTATCAGCTGGGTATCGTAATCCTCGTCAGCGCGGTGTCAGCAACACGGGTAGCCGTGAGAACGCCGCTAACACTCTCTGAAGGTCACACGCGCCTCACTCGCGTCGCATTCACGCCTTACTCACGCTTCATTCGCGCCTCACTCACGCCTCACTCGCGCCTCACTTGCACCTCACTCCCACCTCACTCACGTCTTACTTGCACCGCACTAGCACATGGCTAATACCTATGCTTCACGTTAATTTAGAATGTACCAAACGCACACAGTACGAGTTCCGCCAATCGCTTATGTTTTACGTTCACTAGCCTAAAGTCCATCTTGTAATTAGTTAGATTATAAAAATGTCGAAGAAAAAGTATGCGCCAAATCTTTGAAAACAGCGTCTAAAAGTTTTATAACTGATGTCAAATAATGTAGACTAATAATGACGCGACATTTACACTCGGATAGAATATTCATATTTGATTAATGTAACAGTTGAATTACAACAAAAAAACTAATGCAAATAACTTAATATAGTAAATAACGATACATCGCTATTAACAACATTTAAAAAATTAAACCACACGCAAATCTGTCGCAGGCGTCTAATTTATTTTATCAGGAAATCTACTTCTGCTGATATCTAGCTGAATAAAATCGGCAAATCACAAAGCAGAGGGAAGTTAAAATCTATTTTTTTTAAACTAAACCCCAAAAGAGTATAAAAGTTGGCAAAAATCCCGGCAGGACGCGGCATTGCACATCCGAAACCTGCCAGACATGCGGCTGACGTCGGCTGCCAATCAAAAGGGCTTTAACCTAATCCTAACCAGGATTAAGAAAAAAATAAACCGACGGACCCTCGCGAGCCGCGCAAGCGTTCACGCTTCGCCGCGCCTACGCCCGCTAACAAACAAAAAAATAACTCAGAAACTAAACTCTACACGATTTTAGATCTTATGCTATATATTTTTAAGACATATTTAAGATTTTGTTAATGGCAAAAGTAAGTTTGTTATACGTACAAATTCTTGGTTCGTTCTCTTAACAAAACGTCACGCTATTTTCTTCTTTATGCGAATAGTTAAGGACATAAAGTAATATTTCCTTTTGAATTATGTAAATTGGTTGTATGTTGAGCATTTGACGCTTGGGGTTTTGCATTGTAACATAATTTTGTAAAAAAACTTGTAGATATTGTTTATTTTTTGGTTCCCCTTAGTTGGTATCTTTCTTAAGGCTTTTGATGATATTTTGTGGATTTAAAATTTGGAATCCGTGTAAAAGTTGTGCTTACTTGTTCAAAATTAATCTAAACTAAACTGCGTTTACTAACACAGCAATTAAGCAACA
Source organism: Papilio memnon (assembly GCA_003118335.3). Taxonomy (NCBI): domain Eukaryota; kingdom Metazoa; phylum Arthropoda; class Insecta; order Lepidoptera; family Papilionidae; genus Papilio; species Papilio memnon. The sequence continues at coordinate 1,234,625 of LD689012.1, forward strand.
AAGAAACCGTTTACTCTCAACATAAAAAACATTCTTCGTTTACTTTTTATTTCAACCTCTTCTTAGAGTTCTTACTCTAGAATTTTTAATATCTGGCTATTACGGCTTTTACCCTCAAGCGTTTATATTAAATTAATTAAAATGCAATGTAAAAAGCGTAAGGGGAAGAGTGAAAGCAAAAACATTGTCTTTATGTTCAATTCACTTTTACGTTCAGTTGAAAAAAAAAGAATTAGATACATTTCGAAGAAAACTTCAATTAAAAGTAAAAACCTCTAAAGGGATTTCAAACGCTTCACAACTGTCACCTGTCAATTGTACGAAAGGACCACACAAACGCGCGAATTATTCGCAGATTATCTTATGTATAGCTTACCTTCCCTTTCCTTTGAAACACCTTTTCAATACACGGATAAACCAACAATAAGGCGTTGAAATCCATACCTTTCTCAAACTGGCTGGTTACAAAAAAACAATCCGAAGTTGCCAGACCGAAAATAGAAAAGGCGCGTTCGAAAACAGATTATGACAAGCCGTTATTTTGTTTGTAAACACGAGTAGGTTGTTCACAAAGCGCGGCGTAATGTGACACCTATTCTGATTGGATGGTCTGTAAGTAGCGTTATGGATATATTTTTTTTCCTATTCTCGCAACACTGAATTGGCGGGAAATAGGCAAATTGTTGACGTGTCTTTTCTGTGCATCTGCGTGTTTTTTTTATTTGTATCGGCTATTGTTAATTGTGTGGAGCTGACTTCGATTAGGATGTATGGATGAATTAACTGGATTTTATATAAGGCATTTAATGTGAGATGTACCTTCAATTCTATAATTATTGTTCTTTTCTTATATATTCCTATGGGATTATATTACGTCTGGTCTTGATTTTATGTACATCTTCATATAATTATCCAAAAATATTTTTTACAAGTATATTTTTGCCTGATAATCTCATTTTCCTTGCAGATAAAAGGATTTAGTTGACAAAAACATTAGCTTTCGATTATGAGTGAAAATTGTTGACGGCGGACAAAATTCGCTAGATAAGTAAGTTAGCGAGCGGGATACAGTGCTACCGGCATGCAAAATGTTCTGTCTGCCCACTCCCGGGGACTAATGATCGGCGTGTAGATAGGTCTGCGGGCGCCCTCTCATCCCAATGTAGGGTTGCCACTTTAATGTTCATTTAATAATTATGGTCACTTAATAAAATATTCATTATTGAGATTATTGGGGCATTTAACAGACGTTAATTTCTTTTTGGCTATTAATTATTTTTGTACTTTAAAAATACTTAAAATGAAACTCTTCAAATTAAATAGTAATGTTATATAAGTAAATAGACTATTTAATACATATAAGTCTATTTGTATAAACGAAAACTGTCGCTTTATGTGTAGATTTACAATGTTTTGTTTGACATTTCTTACGAACGAAGTCTTTGATTTCGTTTTAAATAGCACAGATTGTTGCAAAGGTTTTTGTTAAAAATATTTTGTTGATCATCTTTTTAACAAAAACAGACAGAAGCGTATCAAATGCGTTAGTAATTTGTGCCAAAAGTTACGCGTCGATCTCAAATCACGCAGTTTTCCCTGTAGACAACCCTGGCGACGTCTAGTTCTGTAATGAAGCAATTTAAATGCATGAGGCAGGGCGCGAGAGATGCTTGGTGGGGAGACAAGGAGACAATACCAAATGTTGTAAGAACCATTTTCACTGAATGAAATTGCGACTTTAAGCTCGAAGTGTTAGGGTTGAGATTTCAGTGAGGTTTTGTTGTTGGTATGTCTTTATGGGTTATCTGATTGTTGGTAGGTATGGATGATAGTGGCTGCGCGGGGTAAGTACGGTATATCTCAGCAGGTAGAGGATTATAGGAGGGTACGGAACTACGTAGGCGAAAATGTTTTCCTAACTTATATGTAGTGAGAGTAAAAGTCGAAGGGAAAGTGCCACTCCAAGGTCTCATGTTACAGATTAAATGATGATTGTTTTTAGGCCTTATAGACCAAGTTTTCTTATAAACATGCTAGCGGATTGCAAAGAATCCCTGTTGATAAAGTTTTTTTGGTAAACAACGTAGATTTGATGATGGAGTTCGACCTTTTTTTGTGAAAAGTTACTTTTATATACGAGAGGTATATACGATCTTAAAATGGCATATTTTAAAAAAATATACATGCACTTGAAACAAGCAACATGCAAGATTGTCAGTAAAAAGAAAACGATTTGATTGTAGGACAAAAACTAAAAAAAGTTTCTAGCAATCAAAGTTATCCGGGTACGAGAACAAAACGTGTTGACGGCAGAGCACGTACTCAAACTCAAACTTATTCAATTCCACCGACTCGCTTTGTGACAACCCTTTGTCTAACTCCGTGCAGGAAAAACTCTAGTTAGGAAAAAAAATTCATGCTCAAATTGTTTAATTTTGAAATCGACACACAAGGCAGTACAGAACACTAGATTAAAAAAAATCTATATCAATTTGGATTAGTTGTAAAACGTGAAATTACATTGCGTTGCATGTATTTTTAAAAGAATGAAAGAGATAGACAGTGTTTCATACATTTTAGCTTAAACATACGTCAACTCTTTTATATCGTGCCGCTAGCGCCACCAGGACGCGCGGTTTCTTGACAAATCATGGATATTGTAACATTATTATGCGTATGCAAAATGCACTTTTGACCAATCAATAAGTACTTAAGTATACCGAAAATAGTGTTATTATTTATGATAAAACATACAACCACATTGACACCCCTAATATCAATCAGCGGCGGTTAAAGAGTTAAAACAAATGTTTAACTAAACAGGGTAAAGTAAAAATACAGAAAGTTAAAAAAAAATGACAAATCTGGGCCATAAGAAATATTTTAGGTTACTCGAAAACTTTATGTTATTTCTATACTCTCGACTCACAACCTCGTCTTTTCCAATCCGGGAGCGACCTATGGATCGATGTTGTTTCACTCCGCTTCAGTAACTATAGGGCTGACAATCGTAACTTTATCCAAAGAGATTTTTTCATTCCAAGAAAATTATTTTAAAGCTATCATATTATTGATATAGACCATGTTTTCGAAATGCACTTTATATATAATAGAAACGTTACTTTTATAATGATCTAGCTATTATTTTATACGACTAGGAGTAATTGTCATCGCAGTTAAATATAAATATGTAACGAACTTAAAAAAAATATGCATTTACTATAACCAACGTATGCATCATCTGCACGTTACCGTGGTTGGCAACCCTGGCTCAATGACAAGCCGGGTTCCTCGACTGCGCGTGACAGCCCTCGATTCAGCGCACCTGAACGCAAGGGTGGATCTAGTATATTGTTCCTGATAGGTTATATGGATAACATTTTCATTTTATTTGTCGAGATTATATTATATTTGATGGAGTACAAAATGTATTTAACAGTGGTAACAGTGGCCCGCTTTAACATCTTAACACGAATGCGTCGGCTCGTCCGGTGCAATACCACGACCATACAGAAGACGTGTGAAGTGGAAGCAATTCTGCGTTTCGTCTGATGAGTGTGGTGCCGGAGACCCGATTTTAGTACCTTTCCCGTTCCACCCTTTTCTTATAATGAAAGGATTGGATGGGAAAGTGGATTTGAGGGTGGAGGAGACGCATAGGAAGGGGAAATATCCTCTTTATGTGCGTCTCCTCCTCCGTCGATCTAGGGTAGGCAACGCATCTGCAACTGCGGATGTCTATGGGCAGCGGTTGCTTCGCCATTTCGGCGGATTTAGGTGGCCGCTTGCTCGTTTGCCACCTTATTGGATAAAAAAAAAATTACTAAGGAACCGAAGCTCGGTATAAATAAAAGATTTTCGTAATTGGAATAAATATTAAGTAAAAAACACGATTCAAAATAATACAGAGCACTTTAGTGAAACTACCTCGAACTATTCTTCGGAAAATTATTATTACAGTGTGAGAAATCTTTTTAAAATGTGTACGGCTAGCAAATAAATTGTTTACAAGCATTCGATGCTTCGAGTGGCTGCATAAATTGTAAAAGGGCTCCGGTTTAGTTATAAATGTCAAGATAAAAGCGGTTAAGAGATTTTTTATCGCTTGTACGAGTTAAGATTTTATAAACTACACGGTTTAATATTTATAACTCGTCAAAGATTTGTAAGTGAATAGTTTACGTAAGGATTAAACATTAAAATTAATGTTAAAAAGAAAAAAGTTAAGGATTTTTGTGAATTGAAACCTTTTAGCCGGGCAATTTAACATATTGCCGAATGGGTTTACTCGACCTGTGGCGAGCTAGGTGCCGGCACCTCAGAATGAGACCTCCGGAGGCCTAATTCTGAGAATATTTTGAAGGATGAGAAGAGGAAAAGTTTTCGACGTGGGAAGGGGTTTATAAGAAAGGAAAATATGATTTAAGTTTGAAGTCAGATTAGTCGTTATTAGTCGGTAATAACTTTATTTAAGCTATTTGCTAACACTAGCGCAGTATAAACAACATTAAAAAACTTCAAACAGTAATTCAAGTTGTTTTTTTAATAGTTGCTGGCTGGGCGGCGCAGTCATTACAGCAAGCCTGGCTCTGTCACTGAATATAACGACTAGTAATAATATTCCACCCACCAATTCCACCTATTCCAAAGATACGCATCGCTGGCCCGCACAGAATACGCCCACCGCGCTACTAGTGATGTTACGTGATTCGTTATTTAAAACTGCTATCAGTTGTGATATTTTCAGTGATTTATTTTGTAGTGTTGGTTTACTATGTTGTAGTAACATGATAGTGTTAATTCTTTTAGATGTATGAAAGATTTCACTATTGATTAAGGGCTGGTTATCTTTTGAGTGCAAAATTTGTAAGGTTGGGTCACCTCGATTAGAAAATAACGCTTAGAGCGTCAAATCTAAATATAGAACACATAGTTCATCTTACTTCTTACTAATATTATAAATGCGAAAGTTTGGATGGATGGTTTGTTAGAGTTTACAGCCAAAACGGCTGAATGGATGTCAACTAAATTTGGCACAGTTGTAGAACATAGTCTTGAAGAACACATTAGGTTACTACGTCTTTTCTTAATTCCGCGTGCACGAAGTCGCGGTCGAAAGCTAGTTTAACTAGAAAACTCAGTACTCACGTTCACGTACATCACTATTCTTTCTAAATGAACTGTTGTATAAAGGCACGCGAAGTAGCGACCGTGTGTAACTACTGCTGTGTCTAAATTCTGTAAAATTGGATTCATCATGATAAACATCCTTGAATTACTACGTTTGGAAAGCGAAAATTTATAGCAACGTGAACACGTGATGGCTCAGGGGTTTAAGCACTTGTTTACAGGTCCTGGGTTCGAATCCCGCCATGTACCAATGTGATTTTTGATTTTTAGAATCTACCTGCACATGTCGGTGAAGAAATTCAAAGATATGTGTGAAGTCAACCAATCCGCACTTGGTCAGTGTGGTGGACTGTGGTCTAGTCACCCCTAACTTAGGGTAGGCTCCGAGCCCCTCGGTAGGAACGTATAGTCGGTGATGATAGTAACGACAAACGCAATCCATAATTAATAGCTTCAGCAGTTGTGAATATTTAATGTTTAGCGAGAATTAAAACAAAAGAATATATCTCGGCCCAACAGTGGGAATTAAAACGCTGATGATGATGATGAAAATTAAAAAAAGAAAAACGACAACACTGGGAACTACGATACGTACTGCAGTTACGCAACCAGTGATTTTATTTCATAAATGAATAATCAAATATTTACAGGCTGTTTATATTAAACAATCTCATATTTAGTACACATAAATAACAAACGGACATTGGTCATCCGTTGCAGTATTGTGCGGAGTCAAAACAATGGTACATAACATGTTACGTACACCAGTTGGTATTTATGTCACATCTTTATAAGACAGACATTCAGACAGCAGTATCATTTCAATCATGGCATTTGTACACGTTGTATTAATATTTAGTGTTTTTAAAATGGTAATAAGTAGAGATGTAGAGTATAGACATATGGAAAGAAATACAGATATGTGTAAAATGTTCGCAAGGACTCCATTCTTCGAATCAGAGTTGGTGATGACGCAATGGCGGATCTATTACTCTTGGAATATGCAGATTGGACCCAAATGTGTCGATATAAGCTTCAAGAATGCAACCAAAGAGGTGAGTACACTGATGCATACGAACACTTCCCCTTACGCGATAAGATTAATTTATTGTAAGATTTAACTCGCCTTTGATTAGTACATACTTTACAATAAAATTCAATCGTCCAAGTAGGAAAAAAAAAGATATTCTTGTCTTCTAATTGAATAAGGAACTATACTAATATAAATGCGAAAGTTTAGATGAATGGATGGATGTTAGAGTTTGTAGCCTAAACGGCTGAACAGATTTCGATGAAATTTTGTATAGATATAGAGGACAGGCTGGAAGAACACATAGGCTACGCACTTTTGTTTTTTTTTAATCCATGCGTACGGAGTCGCGGGTTAATGCTAGTATAAAAATAAACAGTCAGCCTAAAATGTGACAGATATCATCTAAAACGTAGTCATTTTATTTAATGTATTTAACCTTGGCAATTACACGACACCGTCATTCTAGAAGCAATGAATTATGATTGAACACATCATTGAAAAATATTTTAATAAGAAGTATTCAAGAAAAGACTGTTCAATGTATAACCAAATAAAATTAAACACTCTATTATTTAAATGCACTTTGTCTCATATGAAATCAAATGTAAAAATGAACATAAAACACTGGCAATTAAACAACACAAGATGTTTATATCAATACTAATGCTATGACTAATACTAGCGTTAAACTAAGATTGATATATGTAATGTTATTTTGAATAGACGCTCGAAAGGTTTAGGAAGTTAGTTAATGTTCCAAAAGGGTTGATAAAGAATATCGATAGGAGTAATGGAAATACACCGTTATACATAGAATCAACTGTTTTTGGATCCAAACAGGGTGTAGACCAAACCAAAACTAAGCTAAAAGCGTAATAGGATCATGTCTTTTACAGATAGTCCACCGCGTTTGGTCGGACATGAACGAGTATTTAGAGATGCAGCCCAACTGGGAGGCAGCAGCTTTACTGCTAAATATCGGCAGCTCTCGTCGAGAGGTCATGCTGTTCACGGAACAGGGACCAGCCGGCGGATTCACAGGCGTGCCCAACATCGTGCGAGATGGAAGTTAGTACAGCTGTATTTGTGTTGTTCTTTTATGTGTATAGTCGATGATGTGTATAGCCTATCCAGGACTGTTAAATAGCGTTGTAATAACCCTACCATACATTAATATATGATGCTAAATTCTGAGAGCGAGCGCACACCTTTGACTAACCTATCGCACAACTGTCTTGCGATTGTTGATTGTTTCGCAGCCCATTCAACTGTTTAGTTCCACAACTAAAAATCGAACAGTGCGCGCACCTCCATATAAGCTCAAAGAATTAAAAAGGGGACTAAACAGTTGTGCGATAGTTTAGTCAAAGATGTGCGCGCGTTCTAATAGCGGTCATCCGATGTCGAGGACTAGTTAGAAGCAGTTGTGCAACCTCCATGCATAAAACAAACCCTAGCTAACTGACTTTTTACAGATATACCTCCACTGAGGAAATCCGTGTCTTTGATCAAGTTCCATATGAAACTGGTCGAGGGTGGAAGGTATCTGGTGGTGATGGACTGTCAGCTAGGTGTCGCCTCCCTGTCAGCACGGAGTAACGTAGCTGTAACACTGGCGGACATCGTCACTGCAGCCATGGATCTGAATCTAGGTGATGGACATCCAGCTTGCACAGTTGCCAGAGACAATGAGGATCCATTTATTATCAAGCAATATATTTAATTAAAATATTTTTAAGTTCCTTCAGTTACTGTGTCGAATCCACCGATTGTCTCAAGTCCAAAGTTATTACAATATCTGATTAAACCACGTTGGCCGTCTGCGGAGTGTCTACAAACATCTTTTATGTACGATGTTTTCACCGTAAAGATTGATGATAAACAATTTGATTGGTGTGTTTGGTCAAAAATTGTTACTGCAAATATGGCGACAGTCACTATACCCTAAGGCCCAATTCTAGTCCTGTTTCCCTTCCCACCTTTTTCTAATATGAACTAGGCTCTATGAACTGTACCAAAAATTAATTTAAGTTAATATCATAATTAAATGAAAATATTCTACCTTTGTCTTTTATTCAGTTAGAACAGTAACGTAAAATTATAATAACATAAACGTTTTCCTCGTTTGAAGTTTATTCAGTTAATTTGCTCAAATGGGCTTCTATTAGCCGTGTTAATATTTGATGCTATTGTTACTGACGTTAAGGGAATAGCTTAACAATTACTCGTCGCGATAAGTGCTTTGAAAATCTAAATTAATAACTAGTAGAATTAGTTCTAACTCCTACAAACGCCTTATTGACTGATCTACACTTCAATACTTTAGCAAATGCGCAAGAGCTGTTACATGCAGATTAAAGTATGGGAAATTAAAAAAGGAAAAGTTTCAATACCTACACTGTAAGTGATGTTAGTGTCAGAACAGAAATGTGCGTTGCAACTTATCCTAAACAAACTGAGAATTAAGTGACGATATATTTATAATAACTTTTTCAGCATCATCATAGGTGGTGTTACTTAATAAAAGTTAAATTGACGATTAATATTCATGATTGTACACTAAAAATATTATATTATAAGTCATCACTGTCAATAGTCAAGTTGGTAAAACAAGACGCGAATCGGTCAGAAAACATAAAACAAGTCGAAGCCTTCGGAAAACGATTAGGCATTCGAAATGTGAATATTTAGTTTAGTTTACAGTGACGTTTACTATCCAGTCTGTTTTAATGGCTAGGAAGCGGCAACGCAAAGAGACAGCCACCCATTATAAGGTTACGTATGTTCCGTTGCCTTACGTCGCGCCGTCAGACCGGGGCATAAATTTTATAATTTACGGCTTATTTTTTTTGTGATTGCAGACTTTATTATATCCAAGTTACCACTACTACGTGTTAATGTTCCTTGTTGTTGAAATAAAAAAAGATAAAATATTATTACTAAATGTTTCTCGAGTTTTACTTCAAGTATTATTGTAAATATTTTAGTGGTTAGAAAACTTTTTCCAATCAAGTTATAAAATGGCTTATGTGTTATTTTTAATTTTATTAAGCATTATTTTAGACAATTATCTGTTTACAAGGTTATTTGTTTATTGAGAGATTTTTCATTTTCTTAGATTAAAATCTGCGGTTTTACTCGTATGTTTCATAGTAGGGTCAACAACGTTTTACGGAGTGAAAGTGTGTTTGTGAATAAATTTCATGTATTTGTATAGGTAATTAGTGTTCGTTTAAACATATTTCTTCATTTGTATGACTCTGTTATTGTGGAGACTTTATCTTGTCGACGTAATGGTAAATGTCTTTTAAAAAAACGTAAGGTTAAAGTATTTCAGACTTAATATTATTTATGACTCTCAAAAGAATATAAGAGACTAGCTATAGGACTCTATTTCGCACAGAAACCTAATAAAAAGTGCGTTCGCGAGACATCGAAGTCTCACCTCTTTTTACACATTGTAGTAAAATTAATCACCGCTTTGCATTTGTTTCTTCAAAACCTAACAAAAGAGCATCGCTACTGCTGCAAAATCAGTCTACATATTAGAAAATTAATAAAGAGTAAATTAACACCTGAATCGAACAACAAAAGAGATCTAATCCCGGGCCTTGATCTGCCTTGAGTAGAGGCTCGGGGCATGCCATTCATCTTCAGCCACCGCTGACGGCCGTGGATGATTAATTGACACGAGACGTCACTTGACCTCCAAACAATGCATCAAACAGTATTCGTTAGCAACGACGCCAACACTTTTTACATAAGACTGCTTCTCTAGGCAGTTATATTTTCCTAGTACTTGACTCTACAAGCAACGATTACTTACTCTATATACGATAGCAAATAAAGGCGAGACATTTAAAGATAGCGAATTTCTAAATTAATTATTTATATGTACAATGTAATACTAAATTATTATGAATTAGAATATATTAGACTGGTAATCCGAATTAGAGAATTCTGCGTATCTTTAAGGTCAAGGCTTTTATAAATTTTTGATGTCAAAGATAACAAAAGTGTATTACACAAATCTATACTAATATAATAAAGCGTAAACACACAGTTCTTTGTTGACTAAGATGTCAGCAGTCACAGCATATTTTTGAATAATTCTTTTTTTAATAAAAAACACTACACTTACGTCACGCTTTAGGCTATATATTTTCACGTCATTAAACTTAGGTAAATATTTTGGATATAAACCCTAATATGGGAAAGAGACGATAAGTTGCTTCCAACATCAAGGAAGCAAGGTTGCCATGGTTTGTCATCATGTCATGTCATTTTGACATTTGCAATTGATAATTTGACAAATGTAGGTAAACAATGAAATATTTTTTTATAATTTCACGCGGATAAAGCCGCAAGGGAACAGCTAGTTGATAATAAAGTCATCTTGTGCTGTAATTCCAAACAGATAGTGAGGTGCGAAACAAGATGCTTATCGTGAGACAAAAGTATAAAAAATGTTTATGAAAAAAGTTGTCGCCGATCGCTAGTTGTGAGCGGCATCGCATTGTCACATTAACGTGGACTACACCTAATTCATTAGCCGTTATACAACCGCGATTATCATAAAAATCTAGTAGAAAATAATCTCGGGTCGAGGCCGAAATAAATAAATATGCCACACGAAAAAATTTAGTACCGAAAGTCGAGAGGCCCCGCTGTGTGTAAAGGCCCCGCGCGTCCGACGTGGCGCTACGGACAAGGTTTTTTTGTGATTTACCTATAAAACTATGTTTAGGTATAAAATGGTTTGTCTGTTTGTCCGTACGTGTTGAAAGTTTAATTAATATACTGCAGATTATGAATGTGAACTCAAATTTTGATCTATTATATTTTAGTCCACAACAAACTAACTTAAAAAATTACAATAATTTATAAAATGAAATAAAAAAGTATTTCATGACTTACGAGAAACTTCAGGGTCTTTTAGCAAATATTTTATCAATTTTTGTATTACTTTTTTAATTATAACAAAATAAGTACTTTGTAGCAATAAATAGGTCTGTGTTTACAATACTGAACCACCGAACGATTAAAATAGACCCAAGCAAAGCCGACTGTTAAAGTGATAGTTTACATATATTTTTGAACTGTCATCGGGAACTAATTTCGTGAGGTTTTTTGTAGTTTTCCTATTTAATAATGATTTTGTGAAGCGAGGGATAGGGCTAGGCGTCTGGGAGTTTTTCGATCTGTACAATGCTTAGTGTCTAATACTGGCGCAATAATTAAGTTCTACAATGACAAAATCACGATCATGTAAAAATATGGAAAAAGAAGAGGGTTGTAGTTTTTTCTGAGCTTACCTGATTTGGTATCTATACTAATATAATAAAGCGTAAACACACACTAATTTGTGGCATAGGATGTCAGCAATCACAGCAAATTTTTGAATAATTCCTTCTTTAATAAAAAAAACCCTACACTTACGACACGCTTTAAACTACTATATATTTTCACGGTATTGAACTTAGGGGATAAGTAAATTGGAAAAACCTTCATGTGAGAAAGGGACCATAAGCTACGAGCTGCCAACATTAAGGAAGCAAGGTTATTATGGTCACGATAATTTTGACATTTGCAATAGAGAATTTGACAAATGTAAACAATAAAATAAAATTTTCATAATTTCATGCGGATGAAGCCGCACGGGCACACCTAGTTGTCTGATAAAATCCAAGGCTAGTTTGGTTAAAGAAATTCACCGTTACGTTCTCTGGAAGAACTAGGTTTAAAAACGTTAAAGACAAAAACCTTGTGACATTTTGACGTTGTTTTAACTGGTGGCAGTGGTAATTGCTAATTTTGATAGCAAACTCTGTACCGAAAAAATGAATTAATTTGAATGTACTAAGCTGCGTTGACGGATTGACCCTTTACTTATATGAGAATTAGATATAATGAGATTATATGGTTAACAAATTGCAATAGTCACGGGAAAGTTTTCGTAACTGCGGGCACGCGGCGGCACGCCCCACAAATATTATTTGTATACAATTCTACACACCTACAGACAATCTTATTTATCTATTTTATGCCTATTTCTCCAGCACTCCCTGTTTAGCGTGTTCAACGTATGTGTATTTGTAATTTGAACTTTAACGCAGTGTGATAGATTTTATATTGCTTTGTTAATAGGTTTCGATCGATGCGGTATAATTTTTTGATAAGCACGGGCAACCATAGGCGTATCTAAAGTTGTCGCGTGGCAATTGCTATGGGAATCTATGGTTGTTATGCTGATTCGAAATGTTCTTTGGTTTAAAATCGTTTTTAATTACAGACTAGTTAGGGCGTAGCTGCAATTGATCGATTTCATTCTTACAAAGTTTTTTTTTAATTCTCCACTTATTTCAAATTCTCATAAATTGATGTCTTGTAGACAGTGGTAGAGCCCGCATTAACATCTTAGCCCGAATGGGTTGGCTCGCCCGGTGCAATACCACGACCACAAAGAAAACAGGCGTGAAGCGGGAGCAATTCCGCGTTTCGTCTGATGAGTGTGGTGCCGGAGGCCCACCTTTAGTCCCTTTACCGTTCCACCCTTTTCTTATGAGGAAAGGATTGGATTTGACGGTGGAGGAGACGCATAGGAATGGGAAATAATCTCTTTATGTGAGTCTCCTCCTCCGTCGGTTTAGGGCAGGCAACGCATTTGCAATTGCGGATGTCTATGGGCATCGATCGCTTTGCCATTTCGGCGGATTTATGTTGCCACTTGCTCGTTTGCCACCTTATTGTATAAAAAAAAACAGATTTTAGATTAGTGAGTAGCCTATTGCACAATACGCTAGACTGCTTTAGACCGTTGGACACCATTTACTAAAGTTATGCAAGAATTGAACGCAAAGCTCCACTAGAAGTGGATCATCGGCTTACTTTCTTTCTATCTAACTTTAAAACAATACACATTATGATGAAATGTTTAATTTTACGCAAAAAAAATATATTTCCTTAGAATTTTTAACTTTTTTGCAAGTACAACAGAGGGTCGGTGTTGGCCCCGGCGGCGTCGCACCCCGCACCCTCCACCCCTACAGCCTCCAAGCAATTTGTCGAAGCTCGTGCGGAATGCGCGAGGTGTGCACCGCTTGCACATCTGATGATGTACACTCAAGCACACAAGTGGTTAAGATACATTTTTATTTTGACGAAAAGTAGTACATATTCTTAAGTATTAAATAGACCTGAAAACTCTTATAGAGTTATTTCTTATTTCTATCTTAGTATTTAAAACGTATTAGATTAAATAGGTACAAATTAATTTTAAAAGTGTTTTGATTGCATAAGTATTTTTCAATCTTTTAAAGGCACAAAATTTACTATTAAAAGTTAAACTATTGATCACTTTTTAAAATTAAATTAATATTATACTTTTGTGCGTATCTGTACAAGCGACCCTTGCCAAAAGGCCAGACCCCCAGTTGAAAGGCGCGAGTGTCAGAAAAACAGTCGCCGACCGCAATGAATAGCAAAAATTTACATTTCACGCAACCTACGCAACGCTAGACGCGTTATGGTTGACTGACGTGATGTAATTTATAAGCGATAGCGATTTTCTTTATTAGCTTTCTTTATTTAAAAAATGTACCTATTATACATTTTTTATTAATTACGTACAAACCAATTGTTTTTTATTAAATACCTTTTAATCGTTATAAGACAATGAAGATATGCAATTCAGTTTATTTCTATTAATTTAAATTTATTTTCATATATTTGACATCTTTGTCAATAAGTTTACTATAAATTTATTTTATATGGCATTATTGCATACAAATTATAAGAGTGTAAAGATTGAATAAAAAAAAAGTTCCAACTTTTCTTTTCTATTTTCATAAAAAATACTTGATTTGAAAAAGACAATCTTTTGCCATTGTTACGTAAAACGATGCAAATTAAGTTTGCCGTAGCGTATAACTTGGAGCAACAAGCTATAACTTTGTGCGATCGTCCAGTACTACTTAATGACTCCGAGGGTTCACTTACTAAGTCGGTTGTTTTGGTTTGTTCCAACTTGACAAACTTTATATTGTGTAATTGGTTAACTTGGATAAGTTAGATTTTTTTATGTTGTTGATGAAACATTATTTTTTATTAAACAAACATCGTTATAGGTAAGAACACTATCTCATGAATTATTTACAACTTATAATTACAATATTGGGATCAATCTTGTTGGTTTGTGCAAAATGACGTAAGCAATTCCAGCACGCGTTGCCTCGTGACGTAAGCAATAGTTCTCGCTTAAATATAGAGATTATAAAAGAGAGAATTATGTAATACTAGCTTTCGCCCGCGACTCCGTCCGCGTGGAATTAAAAAAAGAAAAGTGAGTAGCCTATGTGTTCTTCCAGACTATCCTCCACTTCTATACCAAATTTCATCGAAATCCGTTTATCCGTTTAAACTACAAACTCTAACAAACATCCATACATCATCGCTGCCAAACGGAATAAATAGTATCCTATGTCCTTCTCCTGTCTCTAAGCTACCTCCTCACCAATTTTCAGCCATATCGGTAAAGCCGTTCTTGAGTTATAAATGGTGTAACTAACACGACTTTCTTTTATATATATAGATTTTTACTTAATAAAAAAATGTTATTGAATATAATGTATAATGTGGTTACACGAGACAAAACTCATGTAAATAAGAGGTAACTTATATTCAAAAATTAAAACTTTAAATTAGAAAGTTAGGCGTATTTGGTGAAAGAAAATGCCATTTAGTACCCACGAGAATACTGGGACTCAAGTTGCCGGGTATACATCTGCCAAGTAGCACACTACCCAGCTACTTGCACGTGCCAGCCATAGGCATGTGCTAACGCTAACTGCTAGCAAGATTTTGTGAAAGCTACGTTCACGTAAGTTGAAACGTAAGATTCGTTTCGTACAATCTCGGGAACATTTTGCTGGTATTTGGACATGCATTGCGCCAGTAGCTGACATGTCAATTACGAGTATTACCCCGTTTGGCTAGAATGTATGTATGTCCGACCAATGATTATTTTCAACTCTTTTTTAAACAATACAATAAAGTGATAAACGGCTAGTTTCAATACATAAAACCTTTGCGATATATTAGTTTTTGTTTGGGCTGTCATCAGTTAATAATAGTATTTAAAATTTTTAATTTTTAAAATAGCTTTTACAATTTAATTGCACCTTAGTTCTGTTGGGAGGCGAGTAAGCCTTTATATTTTTTAGTCGTGTGTTGTAAATGGCACCGCAGACTCCGTAGCGGATAAAATTGTTATTTGGCGAATGGGTCAGCGTTCGTGTCATCCCATATCATGCCCGTCCTTTTACCTCGAACCCTTTTTGTTTCTGACTTGTGAGGTTGGAGGTTGTGCGAATCTCGTGACCTGAGAATGTCATTTTTTTGTTAACTGTATTTCGTTTAGTTTTTGTTTTGATTCTGTAATAACTACTTACACGTTTTTCGAATTATAATAACTACGTAGTTATATTTAATTTCTTGATTTTTATAAAATTTCTAGCAATTATCTTTGGAATTAATATATCAAATAGGCTTTTATAAGGCGTTGAGGTAATTTCTATCTTACTAATATGCGAAACTTTAGATGGATGAATGGATATTTGTTAATTGTAGCCTAAACGGCTGAACGGATCTCGATGAAATTTAGCATAGATATACAGGATAGTCTGGAAGAACACATAGGCTACTCACTTTTGTTTTTTTTATTTCCACGCGGACGTAGTCGCGGGTGAAACCTAGTAATTACATATATACTTATGTGTTGTACTAAATTCAAAGTCGTAAACAAAACACAGATGTCTAAGTAACCGTTAAGCAGTAATAAGCCAAGACTTGACATCTTAACATATGATTATAAAAAAAATATTAAAATAACAATAATGGCCATCTCATAACTGGTGCCGTGTCCAATGTATCTCAGTACATTAGAGACGCACGATAAGTTCAATCGCTTGTTAAATTGTACAGACTAGCACGTGTTCGTTTACTTTAGGACGTTTATGGGGTATCCCTTGAATTTTATGTGTCTATATTTAGATATTAATCATAGAATTTTTGGTTGGATAGAGTAAGCTTAACTTTTACGGTTTATTCTTGTAATCGTTATGTTTTCGGCCCCGGAATTTATGGTCTTCTGTTGTACTTTTTCCGACCTCCAGTGTATTATTAAGCATTAGTTGTGATATAGCTTCTCGGTGGCTAGATGGACGCACGTCGGTTACGTCGGCGCGCTGATGCAATCAGCCGGCACTATAATTTGAGATATTGGCCGCGCCCGATGCGGTAGCTCGATTAAAAATTGGATAAAATTGGTTACGGCGAGGGCAGATTGTTCGCATCCCAGTCCACATCTAGATGGTGGTTAACCCTGATAGAGATTTCTAGATTGTTCTATCTGAATTGGCTATGATTGTTTATTTCGTATTTGAATTCTACATAATAGCCAGACAGCAGCATTTACTTTAATAAAGAAACAATAAGTACTAAATGAATGTGAATTGAATAATAATTCTCTCGGAGGTTTTTTTTAATTTCTAACCAATTTAATAATCTTATCTTACTAATATTATAAATGCGAAAGTTTAGATGGACGGATAGATTTTTGTTAGAGTTTGTAGCCTAAATGGCTAAACGGATCTCGATGAAATTTGGCATAGATGTAGAGAATAGTCTGGAATAACATACAGGCTACTTACTTTTGTTTTTTTTTAATTCCGCGCGGACGGACTCGCGGGCGAAAGCTAGTACTTTATAATCTAAAGCAAGCATGTAATCTTTCCCTATTCCTTATTACAATTTCTAGCATAACTTACATTTCATTAAAGGTCAAGAGATTTACATAAACTTAACTTTTTTGTAGTCATAAAATAAAGCGATAAAATCATCGCATAGCACTTTTCGCTCAACTTAGCGTAAAACTCGTCCGATTCGTTCCGGCGTCACGTGTACATTATCTTCACAAGTGCACAAGTGTGTACAAATTACATTGTTGACGAAAAAAATGTGTAATTATCTTTCATAATTGAAGTGAGTGATTCGCGTGCCGGTTTATAATAGTGTAAATGATTTACGTGTAAAAGACATGGAATTTTAAATACAATGTTGTATGAACTAATTAAGTGTTATCAAATGTCTTAACTACGGCAAACTAAGTTTGAAAATAGGCGGTCCTGTATGATGTATTTTGTTTGTTAAGTGAAAAAGAAAATGAGGTCGCCTGGAGAATTTAGTATAGCAACGTATTCAGGAAAAATTACGATTCTTTACAATTTAAACAGAAAATCTCTTTTAATTTTGACATAATTAGAAAGGCAATTTACCGCATTGCGAATTTTGGGGGATATTTTTTTTTGCTAAAAAAATAGCCGGGATTAAAAATCTTTAAATTTATATCCATTTACGTTCAAGTTGGTTATGTTCTTGTTAAAAATGCGTTGACATTAAAACAAAAAGAAACATCGGAATAAATAATTTTGTTTCTTTCGATTACGATTGTTATTAAAAGATAAACATCTTAAGGTGTAAATCTTTTATATCTATGAATTAAAAAAATGCGGTCCGACCGCAATTTCGGACGTATCGGAAAACATGCAACGCCCACAAACGCTTCCTGCGAACAACTTCCGGTCCACGATAATCGTTTAAATAGCCCATATTATGTTATTATATTATACAGTGACCATACTTTTACATATGAAAAGCATTAAATTTAGACCAAAAAATATTAAACCAATCACTAAAGACTACTGAAAAGAAGTAATTTTTGTCTTATAAATCTATCTATATTATTAATAGTACTTAACAAATAGACTACTAGAAGGACTAATTTGAATACATAAGCCTAACAACTAGATTTAATGAATTTACTGACTAATTTTAGTAATCAAGTGGTTGGATGTTTTTCACAGTGTCAAACAATTTTTCTTGCTCTTAATATATATACCTAGTAATTAATGAAGGTTTTTAACATTTCTATTATCATGGTAACCCTACACAACCTGCATGGTCAGGCATGATCGAGTTTTTTGTTTCAAAACATCGATTATTCGCCCTGTAATAACATTGTTTTATAAACGGTTAATCATATGGTCGTATGAATTGCGGTTATCCATAGACAATTGGGAATTAGCTTTTTGAATTATTTAACGTAACCGACGAGCATGTACTCGATCATATTTTGAAATAATATACACTCTATTTATTCCTGAAAGGCCAAAAACACATAAGAAACATGAATTTTTACTCAAAAAAATACAGACGAATTTATTATACAACCTCCTCATTTTGTGAATTCATTCAACATTCATAATAATAACAAACACAAATTGAATACAATTTCACCTTAAACGACAACATTCTGCATACGACATATGCGCGACAGAATAGCCCAGCGGGTGTCGGCAGAGGGCGCAGGCGACCCGCCGCGTTTGAATTCTGGCAAATTGTTGCGAAATTTTAAAGTACTCGACATCACTCCATGTTTAAATAACCATAACCTTTTAACCCTTTAAGTATTGATAAGAGTTCAATCAAATTTGCTCTTTCAATCGTTACTTTAAGTACGAATAGTTGTTACACATTATCGTTCTGATACCCGGCATAATTATAAACTGCAATATTACTTAGAGCGCTCACACCTATGACTAAACTATGGCACAACTGTTTAGTCCCGCTTTGATTCCAATGCGCACACTACTCGATTTTTAGTTGTGCAACTAAACAATTGAATTGACTGCGAAATAATCGACAATCGCACTACAGCTGTGCGATAATTTAGTCCAAGGTGTTCGTCCGCTCTTAAATGGATTTGAATGACTAATGGCCGAATACTGAAACGTCATTTAATAAGCAACAGCATCTTAAATGATAAGGCCACGCGTAAACTCTAAATTCCTGTCAAATGACGTCTGTCAGATTGTAAGCAGCGCTTACGAAGCGTAGTATTCAAGATTCGTTTCAGTAATTATCCGAAAGTCCATTATTGGTACACATTGTTATGCGTTAAGACGATTCTCACACATTCTAAAAATAAACCTAAAAAACAACGTGAAAATATATGAATAGCGAAAGCACCATTAAGGTTGTGGTTACTGTAGTGTTTTGTTTCTCGGTTGTTGATGGACTTATGTCACATGCGGTGGATAAAACAAATTGGTCAGCCGCATCCTGACCGCAGCATTTGTCTTGTACAGAAATACAATATTTGCAAATGTATCAATATATGTAATCTACGATTGGTCTAGTATGAAATGCCCATGTGTGAAATTTTGCTGACGACTGTTAATATTTTATCTGCTATTTAATACA
Organism: Papilio memnon; assembly: GCA_003118335.3. Lineage (NCBI taxonomy): Eukaryota > Metazoa > Arthropoda > Insecta > Lepidoptera > Papilionidae > Papilio > Papilio memnon. Next base: position 1,254,108 of record LD689012.1, read on the forward strand.
TTTTTATCTCTTAATTTAGTATTGTACGAATTCATCATTATTACCGATTAAGGACATTTTTCTTACCGAGACAATTTACTTAATTCCCATTCCAGTTTAATAGGCACAGTCAGGACTATTTAAAGCCTAGTTTTTACCCGCGACTCCGTTCGCGAGGAACTAAAAATCAAAAGTAAATAGCCTGTGTGTTCATCCAGACCATGTTCTATAACAGTGCCAAATTTAAACGATATCCGTTCACCATTAGGCTACAAATTCTAACGATCATCTATCGATCCATCCAAATTTTCGCATTTGTAATATTAGTAACAAGAAAGGAAGTTGATTTGATTCCTTTTACTACAATCTATGATAGATAAGTGTTTTAACATCTACGTTGAAATAGCACCTGTGGATTATCGACTATATTGCCATACTAGCTGTTCCCATGCAGCTTTATATGCATGAAATTATAAAAGCTTTGTTTTATTATTTACATTTGTCAAATTATCAATTGCAAATGTCAAAATGACATGACATGATGACAAACCATGGCAACCTTGTTTCCTTGATGTTGGCAGCAACTTATGGTCTCTTTCCCACATTAGGGTTTTTATCCAAATTATTTACCCCTTAAGTTTAATAGCGTGAAAATATATAGCCTAAAGCGTGACGTAATTGTAGGGGTTTTTATTAAAAAAAGAGTTATTCAAAAATATGCTGTAATTGCTGACATCTTAGGCAACAAGGATGTGTGTGTTTACGTTTACGCTTTATTATATTAGTATCGATAATTGATCAAAACGACAGTCATTCATTACGCTATATGTTATTAAGTTATAGGGTTGTCTTCGATGAGGCTATACAATGTGTGAAGTTAGGTAGCGAGTTACCACAACCGCACGGGGCGGCGGGTGCGCGCTCAACCCTGAAATGAGTTCGCGATAAGGCGTGTGCGGACTTGTAGCGATTTCATAAGCGTTAAAAGTACAACAAGTCGAAAAACGGTTATATGCATTGCTTCAAGCGGTCAGTAGCGATTAGTACACCATACACAGACCACTGTTGTCCATGAAAATGTTGCCACAATAATACCTAAGCAACAACTTTCGGAATTTTATTAATAAAAGTTTTTTTCTTTATGTCTATAAGTGTCAAAATTTCCAAATAAAATGTCTCTTCTTATTATGTCAGTTTAAAGTGAACTGGCGTAAACAATAATATGTTATTAAATTGTTTTATTACTTTTACCTAAAAGTAAAACCAAGTCAAGGAGGTAAAAACAGATTGATTGAAATCCGCTGACAATGTGGACAAACGTTCTAGCGATGTGACCGCTCGGGGCTCAAACAGCCCTATTTAAATTAGGATAGGCTTTGACGAGTTGGCGGGCTCGCTATATACATACTGTCAGTACCGTACCTTTAAATGAGGATTGTAAAATAACTCCTAATAATATTGTATTTAGAACATTAACTATAATTAAGATTACATTTATTAGTTTGTGTTTGATTTTGGGTACAATATATAGCAAATTAATACAGCCATTATTATAAAATAATAATTTATATAGTTCTGTTGAGTTAAATATTATTTTTCTTTCTAGTACATTTCCTACATTTGGAGATTTAAATCTTAAGGGTGAGTTGCATCGAATCGCCGGTTATCGTAATAGTTAAAGTTAAAGTTAATAGGGTTACAAGTGTAAAAACATATTCTCGCAGAGGTTTTATATGATTTTTTGTTTTTACAATGGAAACATTTTAACCTGAATGTCACTAAAGTGTCAAGTTGGTGTCAAGAGTGACTTTTTGTTATTATTTGTAATTTAATTATACATTAAAATGTTTGGAAATTCATGTTTCGCCGATTATAATTACGTGTCATACGCGTGGTATTTTATAGTTACATAAACTTTTTGCCCACGGAGATGGAGAAAATGGCAAACTCTTTTGGGCCATTATTGAAACTGTATTTACTTTACTACTCAAGTGTGTAGCGCGAACAATGAAGCAATAAAATTATACAAATATAAATGCATCTTATTTATTTTCAATCGCTATAAATTGTCCTTTTATGGAGTACATTTTTTTTAATAAGGGAAAAGGGACAAGCGCTGTTGCTACGGCCTCAGACATTCGAAATTTGTCTAAACATTCATTCCATCCTGGAAATTCATTAATCCGAGCACGCGAGACTTTTCTCTTCTGGATTGCGTATAGGATAATAGTAGAGATTTTCTTTTCCCATTATTTTTTAATTTATTTGTACTTTTGAAGATAAGAGCCTGTGACAGTTGACACTACCGAACTGACACTAACGGTAACCTTAACTATAACCGCCCAAAATTGGGCGGTTATGATTAGCGTCAAATATGACGTCATTTTGACCAGCGGAAAACTGGTGCAGCGAATATCCTGATCATCCGTAGATGTCACCATCGGGAATGCGCTGGTTAAGGTTTATATTTAGTTAATGTAACACACCCTTAGTAAATTTTAAGGTTATTACAAAAATTACCATTACGAATAATTTTAACTTTAACTATAACCGACGATATGGTGCAACTCACCCTAAATAGTTAAGTTTAAAGCTCAACTTGTTAACCTAAGCTGATTATTTTAGCCATATTAAAATAGAATTTTGTTTTGTTTTTTTAAATAACATAGCTTTCTTTCATAACCTAATCACGAATCATCTGACACAGTAGTTTCAAACAAAAGCAGTATCTAAAATCAATATTTAAAACACGCGCCATTCACTAAGCACTCGACATGTCGGCAACTTTCTAATTGTTTTCTAAACAATTTATAAAACTACATGCCGTACGATAACTCAATAACGCCTGATTATAGAAGCCAACGCAATTTGTTAGGAATGCATAGAACATGCTCTGTTTCTTATCAAATGTTCTTATTAACTTATTATTGGTCAGTAAAATAATTACTGAAAGAAATGAATAATGAAGTAATTGGCGTTATCTGTATTTTAGGGGGTTACGTTGGTTAGATATTAGATTTTTGTCATCGTAAAAATTGAAACTAACTGTAGGTATTATGTAGTTAAAATACTTGTACAAAATGTGATAATAAAAAAGCAGACAAACATAATCAATAGTACTTTCTTGTGCAAGAGTATGAGTATTGAACACGCACAATAACAAAGACGTTGTTATAATTGTTATACACTTTGTTATAATTGTCTAATAGGTTAATGGGAGCTTGTTTGCGGTTATCGTGCAAAAGTTGATTTTCAACCGGTGTTGTATCAAGGAAGGTTGCCGGACGTACCCTTAGGCGCGTGCACAAAAAACGACTACCAGCGGTGAACCGGTACTATTTTTATCGGTTTTTATCGGTTGCCGATTATTTTAATCGGGCCGGCCCGGGTGTCCGTCTGTCGGTAATAGTCGTAATCGGCCGCTAATCGGCGGACAATTTACAAAATTGTCGATCCATGTCGGCGGCCGAGTCGCCGATCGATCGATACTTTAGTGATGTGATTGACAACATCGATAAAGTTATAGTTCAACTTAGATTGAATACTGAACCGCACTAGTGTTGTGATCTACGCAGTATATAAAAATAAGTTTTTAAGCAATTTCAAAAACAATTAACTTGAATTAAAAGTTTTCTATGATACTTATAACTAATAGTCCCCGTTTTTAATAGTGTTATTATTATTTAAATACCACTATTACCGATTTTTTTTCACATATTTTCACATTCACATTAAAATACAAAAGTAAAGAAGCGGTATACCACGCAAAACCAATATGGGTGATAACACCCTGACATTAGGGGAAAAGCAAAGAAATAAAAATAGCTAAATGAAGAATTAATATTTATCCAACATCTGTCGGAAATATAGATATCGATTGTTTCCACTGCATTATTCTATAACAAAATTATATGAAAAAAAGTGATGTAAAATTGGCATCGAACCGCCGTCTAACCCCCGTATTGATCACAATAATCGATCGTGTGCCGCGTAATTGCGCGGGAACCGACCGCGCCATTATGTCATTATGGCCGATCGACCGAAACAATAGAATATACAACTACAAATAAAAATAAATCTAAATTACTGTAAAAACAATAGTAACATTTTATTCGATAGAATAAAGTCTCTGGTCTATTTAATGCATTTAAATTTAAAAAATATGACAAAGTCCAAATTTAAACATTCTTTATAAAGCGGAAGCATGTTCTAAATTCGAATTTGGCAATACATCATTTCGGCACCGGCGCATCTGTGACGTAACGTTTCTATCAACGCAGATGTCAGAAACATATCACTTATTCTATTTGTCCTTATTTTAAACGAAACATGGATAAACATAGTGGTTAGTGGGTTAAGTAGAGACGGATATGTTTTTATAATAATTTCCTCTTTCCGTTTTCAAGAATATTTCGTTAAAATTACAGGAAATAAAGGCGTGGAAAGATTTTTGTCTCTTATTATTTTTTCTTTTATTTTTTTTTGTTTTGTTTATTTAACATTCCATTTTATTGAAAATGTAAATTCAACATAAACTAACAATCAATGCTACAATGAGCTTGGTGTTAAATTGTACCAAAAACAATCGAAAGTGAAACCCTTCGCGGCAGAGTACGCAGCACTGCGTACCAATTCATGCGTACCACTTTTTTGGTTTGCTACTCGAAGTGTACTCAAAAACACTTTTACTCAACTTTGAATTTAATGACGTCATCGAAATTATTTAACTTAATATTTAATTGAGAAATATTTTCTCATTGTTTTATGAGAGTTGTCATAATATATCTTCTCAATACATCTTCAGCTATAACCCACAACGGACTTGAGGTTGTAGGAAATTTTAATCCAGACTTCCCTTTGTTAAACTATGAAAGTGAATAATACGGAGCTAGCGAAACTTGGCTGCAATACTGTATCATGTAGTAGAAATACAACTATTATATAAGGGCTTGTCCCACCAAATTGTAAATTGTCGGATAACAATCCAACGTATAAAATATGTGATGGAAGTATCGGATATTAGTACTCTATCTGATAGTGACGTCACTTTTAATCTATCTGAGCCTCTATCAGCCAGTGATGGGACAGGCCCTAAATATATTAACAAACACGAGCGTTGCTGCCCGATGATAAAGGCTAGGTCTAGGGGTCAACTACCATTTCTATGTTCGGTTTTTTTTTATGTTTTTGGAGTTTCTAGAGAAACGTTAAAATTGTGCGCACACCTGAAACTAAACTATCGTACAACTGTTTAGGCTCGCTTGGTTTCCTATGAGCTTATATGGAGGTGGGCACACTACTCGATTTTTAGTTCTGAAACTAAATTGTTGAATTGGCTGCGAAATAAACAACAAACGCACAATGTTGTGCAATAGTTAATCAAAGGTGTGCGTCCGCTCTTACGCATATTAAAAGTACTTATTATACAGTAGTTAGATCTAGTTATAAAGTGGACGGTTCCCATGCCCACATCAGAATTCGTTACAATTTAGTTTTACGGTGATCACGGACCAGTTTTCTCACAACGTTTGTGTCGGCGCGGACAAAGCGCGCTGTGGTTGGCGACCGCAGCGGGCGCGTCCGAAACGACACACGGACAAATTTATATCTATATAAATATAAATTTGTCTGTCTGTCGGTGTCATAAAAATATGCGGTCGTGTCAGAGAACCGTCGTGTTCGCGATGACCGAGTATAACTTAATATTTTTGTGAGTTAGTAGAGTTTGAACAATTCTTTGTTGCAATTAATCAACTATTTTTATTCTTACGAGGTTGAGGTCTTAACAAAATGTTGAGGTAATTACTAATGGATAAAGCAAATAAAATTTGATCGCACATTCAATAAACCCAGTATTATTAATTAGTATACTACTAATATTTGTGGTAAGAATTGCGACAGTGCATTGGATGACCGAGTAACCTATCTTAGGGGTAACTATCACGAACAATTGATGACGTTGAGGGACGGAGAAAAAGCAATGAATATAGAGCATAAAAATCTAACGCATTTTCTCGAAACATCCGTTGTCTGTTGCATCCGAAGTAATTTCAACACAAGGACAATACAATGACCCATAAGAGACTTTAAATAATATCTATCTAACGAGAGACATCTGACCCACAGAGCGCTCGATTAAACCCGCGTAGAAACTAATCAGAATTATCACAAAATCAAACAACAAAACCGCCGGCTCGCCGAGTGAGTGGCCGTTAAAAAACAAATGAATGGAGGCGTGGTCCGAGCTCCTTTGGCACATAAATCATGCACGGACGGGAACCGAACCCGCGATCCCGGCCAAGATTTTAATAAACATGAGAGAGGCTATCTCGGGGTGTATTCATTCATGATTTTTTTTTGTCTTGTATTTTAATTACGGATAGGTCGTGTGAAGGGCCCGGTAGGCACTTTAATTTTTTTACTAATGTTTGTAATAATTACAAACTATATACTTAAATTGAAAGCCACTACATTGAAATAGTGTCCTTTGACAGAAAACAATACTAAACTGACAATCATACACGAAAATATTTGTCAATGTCAATAAAGCGTAAACACACACTTCTTCGTTGCCTAAGATGTCAGCAATTACAGTATATTTTTGAATAATTCTTTCCTCAATAAAAAGCCCTACACTTACGTCACGCTTTAGGCTATATATTTTCACGCCATTAAACTTAGGGGGTAAAATTTTGGATAAAAATCCTAATGTGAGAAAGAGACCATAAGTTGCTGCCAACATCAAGGAAGCAAGGTTGCCATAGTAAGGTAATTGGTATTTTGACATTTGCAATTGAGAATTTGACAAATGTAAACAATAAAATAAAGTTTTTTATAATTTCATGCGGATGAAGCCGCACGGGAACCGCTAGTGATATAATAAAAATATTCATATTTACGACAAAACAATATGACAATGCAATATTTAAGTAAAACTTTACACTACAGTAGAAAACTGTTAGCTAATGTTCCGTGTGAGGCCAGATTGTATAGCATAACTTTAACCTCTAAAGTAAGATCACTGATTATCTCCAGATATATAATTCAAAGCGAAATAAATGGCTTACATAAAACTTGTATACGGCTTCGAAAAATAAAGAATACGGTACGTTTGTAGGCGGTGCTCGCACGGCAGCTGTAATTGTAGGGTAGGCTGCGTAGCGGCTCCTTGCCGACCTCGCGACTCCTATGTTCTCAGATTACTAATGCTAGGGATGGCACTCATGTAATGGAATAAAAGTGATTTATATAAGAATATAAAACAGAAAATGGTTTGATGCTATAATGTACTTCGTTCATGACAACTGAATACCTAGTAATTAAGATCGTAATAGCGTTAAGGGAAAGCAAGGGCATTTTGCTAGTGCTAATACTATAACAGATTTATACTCATTTTTTGTATGTATATAAAGGTTATGGATTTCGCTTTTAGTGTTGTGTCCTGGTTTACAAGCAGGCTTGTGGAGGCGTGTCGTTACGACTTATAATTATACGAGCTGGCTTCCTGGCCATCTGATGTCAGATAATCCTGCTACTTCTGCTATACTAAACGTAATATGGTATATGTAAAATGTTAGACCTAAGAAAATAGACAAGCCTTTTTATATCGCTGGCAATGAGCAAGGCAACCTGGATTCACCTAAATAGTGTAGCAACTGTTGCCCATAGATATCGACAGTTGCAGATGCTTTGTAGAGATTGCTATTGTGGAATTAAGTTACAATAACCCTAATTATCTATACTAATATAATAAAGCGTAAACACACACTTCTTTGTTGCCTAAGTTGTCAGCAATTACAGCATATTTTTGAATAATTCTTTTTTTAATAAAAAGCCCTACACTTACGTCACGCTTTAAGCTATATATTTTTACGCCATTAAACTTAGGGAAAAATAATTTGGATAAAAATCCTAATGTGGGAAAGAGACCATAAGTTGCTGCCAACATCAAGGAAGCAAGATTGCCATGGTTTGTCATCATTTCATGTCATTTTTACATTTGCAATTGAAAATGTGACAAATGCAGGTAAACAATTAAATAGAGTTTTTATAATTTCACGCGGATGAAGCCGCATGGGAACAGCTAGTTTTACATAAACAAAGACTCATATGGGTAACATTTGTATATAGTGCATATTTTTAAAAAAATAACAAAACAATAAATTGGAATTTTTCGTAAACATTCTGAACAAGATGGAATGTTGAAGAAATAATCGTTCAATGTATTGCTGTAGGAGAAACTTAATTAATTTGTACCGAGTGAAACTACCAGGAAATCAAAAGATAAACGAAAGCATAACATTTCTAGTTCTACTGTACCAAATTGTTAGGCAAGCGCCTCCATGACAGATACTGTCGGCGCTTGATACCATCCATACAGAAGTCATATAACGAAAGCCGATAATAGAACCAATAGAAATCCAACAACAAAAAACTTCTCGACCTATTGAAACAGTAGATTAAACTGTGATTAAATTTTATACCGTAATAAAAAAAAATTGAAAGGCTCCGATGACGAAGCATTTCTATTTGGGCGGGGTCTGTGGGAAAGGCGCGGCGAGATGGTAGGGAAAAAAAACAAACCATACACGTTCGTGTACTCAGTACTAGCTTTTTAAACAATAAAAGTATTATTATAACATAGGGTGTTTCGAAATTCAAAAATGCTTCTACTCTCTCTCTCTCTCTCTCCTCTTACGTCTGTACTTAACAAAACATTTAATGAACGTATTTTATTATCCCCAAATCTTCTCTAATTGTTATGCCGTAAATGTTTGTAACATTCTATGTACACAGTTTGCAATAAATTTACGATTGCTAATAAAATATTTTTTTACTAGCTTTCGCCCGCGACTCCGTCCGCGTGGAAATAAAAAAAAACAAATGTTAGTACCCTATGTCTTCTTCCAGACCATCCTCTACATCTATACCAAATTTCACCGGAATCCGTTCAGCCGTTTAGACTATAAACTCTAACAAACATCCATCCATATAAACTTTCGCATTTATAATATTCGTATGATTACATTAAACGTAAATTATAGTTCCACAATTTTGTGGGTTTTCTTATAAAATAATAAACAGAAGGCGAGATTTCAAGTACAGGTAAAAAATAAGTTTTCTTTGTTTTAAATCCAGTAAAACCGTATTTATTTGGTAGGCCATTTAAAAATTACACTATTAATAGCTAGGTTACCGTCAAGTGAATCGAAAATATATAATCTGGTAACATTAAAGATGTTAGTTGAATAATTGTGTAATTATAGTGGCGAGGTAAAGGTGTGGCCCGACTGCCCGCAGCCAGCGGGCGCGGTTTTTATTCAGTAGCGAGCTTTAGCTTTGCTCGCGGCGGTAACAAATTGCACGACTTTATCCGCCTTAGTATTTCATAGATTTTTTTACGTCAATATGCTTCTAGATAAAAATTGAAAGGAAGATTATTGTAAGCAATAAACGGTTCTCATTTCATTGTGTTTTATTTGTAACTAGCTTTGGCCCGCGACTCCGTCTGTGTGGAATTAAAAAAAAACAAAAGTAAGTAGCCTATGTGTTCTTCCAGACTGTTCTCTACATCTATGCCAAAATTCATCGAGATCCGTTCAGCGGTTTAGACTACAAACTCTAACAAACATCCATCCATCCAAACTTTCGCATTTATAATATTAGTAAGATAAGTAAGACTAGTAAGATTGTAAAAATTGCATTTCTAAAAAATATTATCACTTGTGGCCAACTTGGTTGTTATATTAAAGCCTCTAGCATACGTTCACACTTTCCTATATTTATTAAACATCGTTATATTACTGCTAAATACAATGGTTACCTCTAAAAGCAGCAATTATAACAGTTTTAGGAAACATTTTAATGATGGTGAGCGTATAATAGCAGTGCCTCGCGGCTGGGCAACCGCTACCGCTCATCGCTCACCGCTCACCGCCCTCGCTCGCGGCACTCACTCCTCACCATCTGGATCTCTTAGCTTTGATGTTAAGGATTTTTTTTTATATAAATTTTTTGAACTATACAGATCGTATGAAAAAGTTTTAACTGATTCTAGCATTTGATTTGTGTAGGGATTTTCGAATGATTGCTTTTGGTGAAAGGCTTATGTGACTTATGGATATGTTCGTGTGCAAGTTGGATGTTGGGCTCTCTAGAGGACAATTAAGAAATCTAGTGACGTACGTCTACGGATATGCTTGTCTGCAATCATAGTAAAGGGCTGTACCGAGGCAACAGAGCAGTTTAATTGTTTAAAATCTTTCTTAATTTCGTTTGTATCATATAATGTTTTTTTTATCAATACTAGAAAGTCTATGGAATGCTGTTAATAATCCATTTATAATTTAATGTGAGATTTTTTCCATCCTTAGTAAGCGTGTACTGCCTAAAGCAAAATTCGGCCATACATTAAGTGGAAGCTTTGACCGCCCACTCCGCTACTATTTGGTCGTTCACTTTGTTTTTGTGTTTCCATTCAGTTAATATACTGATCAATTATAATAAATTAAATGCATGAAACAAAAAAATTATAATTATTTATCTTCCATATACAGAAATATAGAATAACACTAGCTGTTGCATGCGTCTTCATCCGCGCGGAAATGAAAAAACGTAATAAACATAATAATTGTAAAAATGAACGTCGATTGTATTTTTTTTAAGATTTATTTGATACAATTATACAAATAGTTATAGTTTTTTACTGCGGGTAATATTTGTATACGGCTTAACGATAATTCTACCTTAAGATTCTATTTAAGTAATTATTATGCGACTGTGAGTGAAACGCGATTTAATTGCGATGTTTAAAATTTTGTCACATAGTTTTGTCTGGTTCTATAAAAAAGCCAACCGTATAATCAAACCGCAGTCGGAACCGTATCATTTACATATCTTGTTTACGACTTGTCTGTCCGTATATCTTAATGACATTCGAACAAATATATTCTCTTTGCGATCATCCAACCAAGTTCCTCGGTATTGTTTTGAATGATGTCAACATTTTATTTTGATCCGTAATCCTTAGGTAAACTTGAGCATCGCGAGCTCTGGTTCACTGGTCGATTTTTTTGTGGTATAAATTTGAGAGATGTTAAGTTTTTATTTTGTTATAATTTCGCGGCGTCGCTCCGGGCGAAGCTGTAATATGAATTTAAGATTTTTTGCACGACGTAGTTTCGAATTTTCTTAACATATTTGTTTGTAATATGTAAATATTATTTATCTATGATTCTATCCAGTTTAAGAATATATTACCTTATGACAAATTTTATCTTATACGTGTCACAAAATAGAGCCAACTAAAATGTATGAAAATAAAACTCTGGTTAAATGAATATCAAATAATCAAATAAAAATTGTAAATTACTGTAAAAAAATTGGTTGGAATTCAAAAAATTACATATAAAAATATTAGTCTTCTCTTAAAAGTTTATTTCAATGAATGTGAATTATTCTCTCAATTTATCAGGATGCAAGACAATGACAGATTAAGCGGAATGCAAACCGTGAGACCGTGGGCGTGACGAGACCCGTCTGGCAGATATTTTACATTTAGGTATAACTGGCATTGCCTAAATGTTGCCATTTCAAAAATATACAACCTATAAGACAATATAAACATTGAAACTTACTAAAGGACAGCGAACTGAAAATAAAGGAGGAGAGATTCTATGTTATATGTTTTAAATGATAACTTCTTCATCGAGTATTTTAAATATTAGTTACTAGCTTTCGCCCTCGACTCCGTTCGCGCGGAATTAACAAAAACAAAAGTAGCTTATGTGTTCTTCCAGACTATCCTCTACATTGATACCAAATTTCATCGAGATCGGTTCAGCCTGTTAGGCTACAAACTCTAACAAACATCCATCCATCTAAACTTTCGCATTTATAATATTTATGTAGATTGTTGACTCAATGATTAGGAACCAATTACTGAGTGTATTGATTGAAACTTAGTTTTCAAAGAATCTTCATAGGTGTACTTACACAATTTGGTTTTGGTTGAAACCGAAGTTAGCTTATAAAGATATGAGATAAAGATCCATTTCATATTAAGCTTTATTATAACTAAATCGAGGTATGCGGGAATCAAATCCTTATAATATTGAATAATCTAGTCTTCTGATACCTTTATGGTACAGAAAAGAAAGGTTACGCCTTCAGTTCATTAAAACTTATTGTTTTTTACGTCAGTAGCTGACATAAAAAAACTTAACCATAAAGAACTGGTCTACGCTATTTCTCCAATATTCGTCCCAGCGACCCCAAAAACAAGAATCGGTGGCCGTAGTCATTAACGTTTTCCATAAAAGTATATTAATCACATCTCGCCACGCCCTCTAGCGGCTAAACACCAAATAATTTCTGCCATACCATTCTCGAAGGGTATAAAAAAACAATAATTAATTTTACTCTGCGGCATTTCTTAGGGCGGACGTGTTTTAGATATTTTTCGGTTTCGATTTCTTGAGCCAGGTGGACTAGATGATTTGGAAAAAGTTAGTTACAAAAATAATTTAAGAAATATAGTTACTACTAAATAAAGTCCGGAGCGTGTATTTGCCGATTCGAGCTAGCAAACTCTAAAGATAGCTTTATTTCCCTTATGACAAAATACATTTTTTTTACATACTATAATTACACGTATACTAAAAACTAACAAAGTGTGGAATAATCTGACAAAAAAAATCGTTGTAGAAGTAAAAATGTATATACGTTAGTACGTTTTTTTTGTGTTAATAATTCCATGCATAAAATATTAATATTGTTAATCTGTTATGTCATCTTCTGTATAAGGGCCGACTGTCGCAGTGAAAGCCTCTTATCTAGAAAGGCTTTCACAGCAAACACTATTTTATATGAAATCAAGCGAAATAAATCTGATTCAGTTCCACCTATGAGCGCGGACACCTTTGACTAAACTATCGCACAACTGTTTATTCTCGCTTTTTTTTATTGTTACACAACATCTACAGACTCTAGGTCCGTACTATTTTTACACAGTTTACATATATATTCTTTTTTGTTTTGTTGCGTAATCCGTGTGTTACATTAATGAGTTCCTTTTTTTTTCTCCGTTATTATATTATACTATATTATACTAAATACTATTATAAATAATATTCTAATACTAACACAAATTATTCTCGCTTTGATTCCTATGAGCTTATATGGAGGCGTACACTACTCGATTATTGTGCAACTAAATAGTTGAATTTGCTGCGATACAATCGACAATCGCACAACAGTTGTTGGTTAGCTTACTCAAAGGTGTGCGCTCGCTCTTAATCTCTACCTAATAGAACTCTGTATGAACCATGGTTAGTTAGTAAGCTATCAGCATTTGTTTTATCGATTAGTATAAATAATATACTGGTATAGTTCGTCGGCAAAGATCACTGGCGCTAACCAATGGGGCGCGCGCACGCAAATGTCAGCGGACGCACGTGTGCTTTCATATTCATATAGAGCTGAGAATACTTTTTAATTACCACTAGCTTGCGCCCGCGACTCCGTCCGCGTGGAATTAAAAACAAACAAAAACAAGTAGCCTATGTGTTCTTCTAGACTATCCTCTAAGTCCATGCCAAATTTCATCGAGATATTAGTAAGTAGTATGAAGTATGATGGTATGATTACTATTGTGAATTATTGTCATCTCTTTTTTGTCAAAGAGAATAACAGAGATGGAAATATAATGCTTGTGTATACTGCAGATTTACGAAAATATCGTCATAATTAAGCGTTGGATATTTTGAAACAGCGATCTTTCGTAGCCGCTGAAGTTGTGTTGAGCCATGGATTAATTTCTTTGGCCTATGATACCCTTTCCTTAGATCTTTCTGTCTTACTTTGTATGGATTGTGAATTTATGTAATTCACCTTTATAATAATCTAGAATCATCTATTTAAACATAGTAATGTGCTTTTGTGTCAAAACATTATGAAGGTAAAAAAATGTCAAATATAACACCTAATTTATTTTAATGGCGTCACCATATTACCTGTAATTCTAAAAATAGTCTTCATTATCGTGATAATATCAAATGCGGTGGTGTTGCGTGCTCTATGTTAGTTTACGACTTAAATATGTATGAGTCCGAGTGAACCCTCGGACAATCGCACTAATTAATGGTCACTCAATTTTACGAATTGTGTTTATTTGCTGTCGAGTGGGGACTCATCTCTTTGTTTATCGATTGTTTACTACGAATTATCATGTTTAAAGTCATGTTAATTTCGTTTATTCTAGAGTTTTTTTTTTCTATCAAATATTCTTTAAGTAAGGTTAACGGAAAGTTTAACGAAGTGATATATTCGAACAAAAAATAATGTAAAAACAGACCCAGTAAAATTTGCGCCATCAAACTACTGGTATCTATACTAATATAATAAAGCGTAAACACACACTTCTTTGTTGCCCAAGATGTCGGCAATTACAGCACATTTTTGAATAATTTTCTTTTTAATATAATAAAAAGCCCTACACTTACGTCACGCTTTAGGCTATATATTTTCACGCCATTAAACCTAGGAGGTAAATATTTTGGATAAAAACCCTAATGTGGGAAAGAGACCATAAGTTGCTGCCAACATCAAGGAAGTAAAATTACCATGGTTTTTCATCATGTCATGTCACTTGACATTTGCAATTGATAATTTGACAAATGTAAACAATAAAATAGTTTCTATAATTTCACGCTTATGAAGCCGCACGGGAACAGCTAGTCTTTTAATATTTACTGACAGTGTATATATTAATACCTAAGAATTATTTCAACGTACCTTTACGTAAGTTTAAACGTAATTCAAATCGATTGAAAACATTTTCAATTTATTTAAGCACTAAAATATATTAACAGTGAACAAAAGCAAAGGAATGCGTTCTTAGGTGTCAGCAACAAACATTATTAAAGGCGCACGTAGGTAAGTGTGGAAGTTGTTCGCCGATAGCCAATCAATCAGCATTCGACACGGACATCGATGTGTAGGGTGACCATATACAAACTAAAAGTATTAAGTTTTTGTTGGAATGTTTTGGAAAGTCCGAAATAGTAATTCAAAACATGTAATAAAAAATATCTTAATGGAATGATGAAGAACATAGGCATCGCCAGCTGATGATCTACGGGGGGCAACTACTAGAGGAGCGCGGTTCCGCCCTGCTCTCGCTTAATGACGCTCATGAGGAAGTCTATATGCCGTAGAAGGCGTTTTTGTTCCCCGCGGCACAACCTACCCTCAGACTACACATGAACCGAAGGGTGTACAGTTCAGATGGAGTGGCACTTACCAACTAGATGTCCCGTTCAACGCCTCTAGGTCTCTGGTCACTATCGCAATCAATCGAGGCAAGTCCTGTCAAGTCTATAGGCTCCAGTGATGATGTACTGCTGATGCATCCGTATGCACCGCTTATAGACAGAGTCGTATCCGAACGCGAAACCGAACAGTTAAAAGCGATCCTATACGCTAATATAAACTGACACGGCGATATGTCTCACGTGATGTCAGAAACGTGACTACTTCCGATGACCTTCAAGCGCGGACTATACACGACACGCACGATTTTAAACTACCCTTTTTAGTAGGTGAATAATAATTTACCGGCTACCTACTTTAGCGTGTACGTAGTACCGCGAAATTTAAATCTAGAGTTCCCCACCGAATATGGCGAACTCATATCATATGTACCGAACAGTCTATGTTTTTGCCGTACATTTTATGCATGTGATTTCAAATTATTCGTTTACCTTTCAGATAACACCCGAGTAATTTATACTTAAGTATTAATGAAATACAAATTTTAGTTGTTTGTTCATAAAGATTGTTTGTCAGGTTTTAACATCTTTTTTCTTGAAAAATCATCACATCACATATTAAAATAATGAAGGTAAAGTAAAAAGATTCACAATATTTATAAATAATCTAGATATGTAAAGGCACATCCACACATCCGTTGATTAAACAAACACCGCACTCAATTATGAAGGAACCACCGTGGAACCGCGAACTAATTCGATCGTGTGAAATGCCACATGTTCTTTACCCTCACGATTCCAATTTTCCTTTATGTGTAGGGTGAGTGTAGATATCGTCCGCTATGAGACATTCCTACACGAATGGTTTTAGATACCAAATTGAGTTTACGAGGTTACCTTTGGTCGTTAATTAACAATAATGTTTTTTATTCCTCCAACTATTGTACATTCTATTTGACAATGTTAAGTACAATTGACAAAAATGAATATTTTTATTTAATTACTAGCTTTTGCCCGCGACTCTGTCCGCGTGGAATTAAAAAAAAAACAAAAGTGAACACTCTATGTGTTCTTCCAGACTATCCTCCACGTCTATACCAAATTTCATCGAGATCCGTTCAGCCGTTTAGGATACAAACTCTAACATCCATCCATCCATCGCTGTCGAACGGAATAAATATTATCCTATGTCCGTCTCCTGGCTCTAAGCTACCTCCTCACCAATTTTCAGCCATATCGGTGAAGCCATTCTTGAGTTATAGTGTAACTAACACGACTTTCTTTTATATATATAGATTTCTACTACATTCACGTGGTGTGTGAGGCATATTTTTCTGTGTATTTATATAGGTTAGATTACTTTATTCATCTTTTAATCAATTTATTTATATGTCCTTTTCATTATTACAAATAAATACTAAGAAAATATCTACAAATGTCATTGTTACGGACTATACGATTAACTTCAGGTGATCAGTTTAATTTATCCTTTTACGTATTTATGGAGAGTTTTCACAGAACTATATCTGCTTTTAGGCGGTTGAAATTTACGAATAAATTCGTAAAATGAAATCAAAAAACAGTTTATTAATCGAATAGAGTTTATTCTTACAGACAATTCCATTATGTTTTTTTATTTACTAAGTACATAGATAGCAGCGTGTACTGGTTATTAACACTTACACTAGCACATATTAAATACATTTTGTTATACATCCTTCTTGTTGAAGAAAACGTCTTATTTACAAGTTTTATTTATATAAAAGAAATGGAAAAATAAGATAATTTTATTATGAAACCTCGTCAAATAACCGTGGGTTTCTATTGCCAGATAAAAAAATTTATGTGTAATAATTTTCAACACTAAAAACCCATGATAAGAAAGACAAGTTTTTCTTGAATCTTGAAAAATTTGAAAACTTGAATTTTAAACCTTCATAATTGGTTTCGGATTTCGTACATTTTGTTTCACATAGATTAATAAATAATAATTGTTATTTGATTGTTAAATATACAAGGAAAGTAAACGTCCAAACGAAAGATCAAATTTAACCATCATTTCAATATTTTACTCAAAATTACTTTTAAAATTTAAATGCTAATTATTATTTTAATTAGTTTAGAAGTTCGTGACTGAAAAACTAATAGGAAAAAATCACGAATGCACTTAAATTTTATGAATCAGTTACAATTTTATTATTAAAACAAATATTTTCAAAATATTACAAAGAGAATTTTAAGCTTTATCGAAAATAGGATATTTCCGAAAATCCGCACCTGGATAACAATCTGGATTTCAATTATATTTTTGTCGGAAGTCGAAAAACAATAAAATATATAAATACATAATATTACTAACTATGTTATATTTGTGTCAATACCGGTACATCTAAAACATTTTATACATAGAATTCTCTATTTATTTACATAAATTTTCATGTGATACCTGCATTCCAACAAGTGTACAGGATATTTACAAATCTTATATTTACAACTACAAGACCTTTTTAAGATTTATATTCTAAGTTAAATTACAATTTCATTCCATTAAAAGGTTAATGAAATAAAATAAATACACAAATTCGTTACGTCTATCTTAAAATAGGAACCAAAATAATTGTTACTCTATGCAATTAATATATTAAAATAAATTATTTTTAAAAGTAAACTTAAAAAAATCTTGACATTAAAAATTCTATTTCTGTACACTGTACAAATACATATAAAATCCAATACAATTAATGATGCAATGAAAATTTCAATACAGTAATTCAATGCACAGATTATAAAATAAACCTTGACAAGTCGTTTGTTTCAAAATTACTATTATATTTTAACTTTTCTATATCCAAAGATTTATTTCTTAAAATTAATAACTTTGAATAAAACGTTTTCTTATTGAAATAAAAAAAAATCCGGAATGATTAAAATACTGCACTTCAACACTGATCGCCATTAATTTAAAAAAAACAACACGTCACAGAGCACTGCGTTCGATATTCGAAATTCAAAACGTCACATTCGTTCATATAAGAACTCCGTTATAAAAGTCCACTTTGTATACCGTTGAGCCGCATCAGTCGTGGAAGTCCCGCGGCTCCGGCTTCAGCTACCAGACCAGACCCTCGGGGTGCAAAGGAGGAGGTGCGTCTCCGAAGGTGAACTCGGGGGAAGAGGGCCGTGGCAGGACGAGGTGGTCCGGCGGCGGGAACTGCTCCGGGAACTCGCCGCCCGGCAGCGACTCCATACCGCCTGCGAAACGACCTGCTCACGTTACTACGCGCCTGGTACTTCACACACACAAACAGTTACATATTCATAACTGGGAAAGCAAATATCTAAGTAAAATAACGAGATTTATTATATACTATAAAGTAAAAATAATTATTATTGCAGATTACGGTTAAAAATTAGTCTTGTTAATCTCTGGTAATCATCACTTATTATTCCAAACGAAATAAAATAGAATAGCATAATTTATTATGGCTTGTAAGTCGTTATACCTGGCTGATTGAAGGGCATAGCGGGTGGCGGGTGGAAGAATGGCGCGTCATGGTGGAACGGCGGCCCATAGCCAAACTCGAACTTGCCATCTGCAGTCGCGAAGTAAGGAAACCCCGGCGGGCCCTCTTCTAGTCCCCCCGGCGATAGGTTCATGGGGAATCCCCGCATCTTGCGAGATGACCCGAAAAACGGACCCCTGCCCATCGACGTCAGCTGTTTTAAACGACGCTCTTTCGAGCGCTTGTTTTGGAACCAAACCTGTTGGAAAATACAGTTTATTAAATACTTATAAATGGTTATTTCTTGGTTGATTAAGGAATTACTATATACATGAGTTTTTGGAATTAAAAACGCTTAGGGAAAAACAGTTTAATTTAAAAACAAAATATTGGAATTTACTTTTTTTATTTTAAGTAAGGAGGTTGTAAAAAGGAGATAGTGTAGCAATCGTAACCGCATAATAAAACGGAATGAGAACTTCGTAAAAGCGATACAAGATCGGTCGCAAGGAAATCGCGCCACTTTGTCGGTACATATCCGAGCAAAGTTTTATAGTTACACCATTGCTCGGTTTTTGCGGTCGCTACAAGAGTATATTTGCACGTCGTATATTGGTTTATATCTCGCACTTACATTGTAATTACATTCAGACCACAGAAATGTACGATATTAAAGTTTCGCAACGGCCGCCCTATTCCTGTCTACTAAATTGTGACGTTTAGGCACGCTCTTGTCTAAAACGTGCCTGATATAAAATGAGTGAAACAAATTGAAATTCGAAATTTAAATTTTTTGAACTGCTTACTTCTTAATTTAAAAATTAAAATATCGAAGTCATTTTTTTTTATCTTTCTGTTATATAAACAGGTAAGCGTACAACTGAATATATAATCGAGTTCTGAAAAGGCAATTAAACAACACATGTCCGTGACATTAAGAAGTGCCGATACTAATGTCTTTTAAAAAATTGCATAAACAACCGAACAACACGCGAATCGTCGTTTAGATCTAGACTGAAGGCATACCTATAGTAAAAACGCCTTTTATGGCCACAGGCACACCAATAAAGGAGTTGATACCATAGCATATTTTCCTTCTCCAATTTGAAAATGGCACAATTATAAAATCATATCCAGACGATCGTTACACGTTCACGGCGCGTTATACTCGTCGCGTGCGTCTGCGCAACTAATCCGGCGCTTTAACGACCGTGCGTTATCCCCTGTCGTGTGGCACTGCCATTATAAAGCCAGTGGCATGCTATTGAAAAATAGTGCCGCCTTCACTGTCAAGTTATTTGTGTCATTGTCAAGTGATTATACTTAGTGCTTGTATGAATTAAAGATAAATAAAAAAATAGGTGATGCACATTAAATAAATTATGTCTTGTAAACAATTTTTATTTTAAGTTACAAAATAATACGAACGAACGGAAATGGAAATTGATGTATGAGATTAAGGGCCTGTCCCACCAAATTGTAAATTGTCTGATAACAATCCAACGTGTAAAATATGTGATGGAAATATTGGATTTTGTTCCCTTATCTGACAGTGACGTCGTTTTTAAACTATCTGAGCCTCTATCAGCCAGTGGTGGGGCAGACCCTAAATAGATATGGCCACTGGGTCAAATATAAAAACAATTCTTTTGTCAGACAGCTGTAATTCTTACTATAATATGTGTAGAAAGTTTGAAGGGATGTTTATTAGAAGGTATCTCAAGAACGGCTAAACGGAACTTGATAAAATTTGGCACAGATATGCATGTCTGGAAGAACACATAGACTAAAGGCGATTTTTATTCCGCGTGGAGAGTCGCGGGTAAAAGATAATATTACATACATCATAAAATGCTATAAAAATACACTCCAGTAGTACTACTGCAGTAATTACATGCAAAACAATTACTATCAGTATATGAATCAGATCGGAGCCTTCAGCGACTACAAATGCGTATTTTGTGCAAATGTGTGCGTGGGCGAGGCGGGACATCAAAGGAACGCAGCGGGACTAGTGCTGTACTGAAGTTAGGTTCGATTCGAGATTATTCGATTGATTTATTTAATGTTACTGTTTTAAAATTTAATGTCGATTAATTTAAAAGTTATGTAAGTGATTTTAATAAGATAAATGGATATAAAAATGTTTTGTTAGGTTTTTTATAGTGGTCTTGTTTTCTTTTTTACTAATATTATGCGTTTTTAAAAGGTTTTCGTTAGTTGAGATTACCAACTTTCGTATAAAAGCGAAAACTTTGTTAAACTAAAATGTTTAGTGAACCAAATGTTATGTGTAACATTAAGAAAATATTTCATACTCTTCGCTAACTTTATGGCGACAGTCTCACGTGCCAGTAACATTAATGGTTTACCGTTTGATTCTACAAAAAAACAAAATATAACTTTTTAATATATTACTTGCACATGTATTTATTTGCACTACTAGACGTAATTTAAGCAATATTATTACCAATAAAACGCTGATGTAGTACACACATTGTAGAATCTGCCATGACGTACAGCTAAATTTTGATACTGATCATTTGAAATGCAATGAGATTTGGGATTATTTTCGGTGTAATGTATTAGCCTAAAACATTTTATATCTTTTTCTATAACCTTAGCTTCCATTCTTAGCTTGTCCAATACTTTTCGATTTTATTATGTTATATATAAAAGTTTTAATGAATGTTATATATAAATATTTTTGCAATATTTTGTGATAAAAATTGCAATCACTAGGGAAGTAGTGCTGTGACGTCACGAAGCGTTTTTATAAAAAAAACTAGTCTATTACAACAGCCAGAGACGAATCTAACCTTGAAACTATCACCAACCACTACGCTAGAATGAAATAAATACTTTTGTCTGTAGATCTATATTTTAATATTTTTGATGAAAATGTTTTCACTAAAATTTTCTTTTAGTCAAAACAACTTTTCTCTACTAGTACGTACCTTTAGATAAGAGTTTTTAATACATACGAGTAGAGAGACAGACATAGTAATATGTACTTCCAAATTAAAATTAGTACATATCATATTTTTAATAGCAAGCATATAAGTAATCTGTACGCGTACCATCCTTCGACCACATCTCACTTTGGTCTAGGTGGGATCGTGGTCAAGCGCTGGTTTATTCATGATAAAAAAAAATCTGTACGAAGTTAGAATAAATATTTCAACGTTAAATGATTTCGATTTCATTTGTTTATAATTTAAGAAATTGGCGCGAAAGAGGTCGCCGACGATAGTTTTGTCCGACCGTTTGGATAACGTTAAACGTTCCAAATTGACGTGTTCCGTTATTTTATGCCCAAAATTATAATGTTTATTACTTAATCGCACCACTCATAGACGATCTCGGTTTAAAAATTGACGGACAAAAAAATTGTAAACACAATCTTTGGCTATTAAAATATTTGGGTTGAATGTGTTCGGTGTTTTTTTTTAATTTTATTCTATAAGTGAGTTGTAATATTTTCTTATCTAATTGGAATAGACTGGACAATTATAAGATTGAAATGTGAATTATTTTAAGAATAACTTTAGGTTAGGTACGATAAGATATAAGGTTTTTAGCATTATGTAAATAATCATTGAGTAATAGAGCTTTTTTACACTCTAAGTTGTTTTATGGTTTTATAAATAGCTTAGAAATGTATCTTTTAATAGTTGTGTTATTTTGTAGCGGTTGTTTTGTCTTAAAATAATGATTCACCAAGCCGGACAAGACTAAACAATATCCATAAAATTTACTACAAAACATTCAAACCTTAAGCCGTGCTTTCTAAATATACCGTTTTTATGTTTATACCAAACTATCGATAAAGCTTTACAACCCTTACATCACTAATAAACTTGCAAACTTGCAGATTTACAAATATACAATATTTACAGCATAAATAAATTTATAGTTGTCTAAGCTATAAAACTAAGCTATATTTTAGGCGTTGTAACACTAGGAGCTAGGTTTTATGTTACTTTTATAGTACAATGATAAAGCTGGGAGATTCGTTAAGGGTGAGGATACACTGGAGTGTGGCTGGTCGCGCTGCGGGGCGTCGGTGTGAACAAGCCTTGCGGTGTTAAACACTATAATTCATACATACTGCTGTGAAGAGGAGGTCTATTCTTATATCGAAATAAATATAAAAAAATATTTTTTTTATTAACATTTCTTTATCTGTAGGTTAATTTACAGAAATAGCATTATTAGCAACACGAACTTATGAAAGTTTATCTTTTGTGCGTTTTTAATCTTACTTAATATTATAAATGCGAAAGTTTAGATGGATGGATGGATGTTTGTTAGCGTTTGTAGCCTAAACGGCTGAACGGATTTCGATTAAATTTGGCATAGACGTAGACGATAATCTGGAAGAACACATAGGCTACTCCCTTTTGTTTTTTTTTAATTCCTCGCGGACGGAGTCACGGGCGAAAGCTAGTATGATAAATAATATAAAATTCTATATATAATACTTAATTTATGTATCTAAGTATTGTAAACATTCTAACCACTACTTACAACTTTCCAGATAAAATCTTTATATTCAGACAATCCAAGCATCAACGTGATCAAATATTTAGGTATGCAATAAACTTTTTAATTATATAAGATTCCTTATTAGAAAATCATCTTGTACTAAGAATAAGAACAAAATTAATTTCAACGCAACTATAATTTCACATATAAAAACCATTGCAGAACCACCCTGCGGCAGTATAAAAGATGATTAATACGAGCCGGGCGCGGACATTGTTCCCGTCCCCTGTACCTGACCGAGGCGCCCCCTGTCGCTAATGAGTCGACATTACGGCCAACCATAACCGATAACACTAGCGATATAAATTCGCCTGTTTTAATGCTAACTACCGACATGGACGATTAAAACTGTCGTATACGGAATATTACAAATATAAAAATATTCCGGCATTTTAAAGAAGTGGAAATATTTAACCACTTGACAGTTTTAAAAACTCATATTTGCAAAAGAAACTTTAACATTACTGTTGGATGGAAATGGATTTGAATTTAGCTGAATTTTTCCTAAGTCGTCGCAGACTATAGCAGATTTCACAAATTAGTCATGCTCAATGAAAAAAAAAATACGAAAATTTACAATAGATACTAAAACGTCAAAACATCTGGTCAATGAAGCTCGGTGATTACTTAGAATTATAAAGATTTCGCTTTTTTATATCGTTTGAGTCATGGAAACTACTTTTTGCTATGTTTTTGTGATTTATAGGATATTGAACTGATAGGCGATAATATGACAAATCACTGGACTTTGTACGGATCAAATTATTACTTCAAGTCAATTTAACAAAACTCAATCTTTTGACGTTAGAAGTTAAAAAAATGTACTGTTCGCTTTAGAAAAAACGACGTACAAGTTTCACATTTCGAAATCCTCTAGTTTGATAGATTGGTCAGGTTTTTATACAATAACGGACGTCCAAATATTTCAGATTCTAGACTTTAAGAGATTTGCTACGGCGCAATCGTAAACTTCCGAAGAGTGAGCTAGTAATTTGGGTCTAGAGCTCAGCATGCGGTCTGCTCCCTGCAGCGTCACACAATATAACAAACTATAATACTTAAGTATGGAACAGTTGGGTTGACCGTGTTTTTTTCCTTTTTTTCGTTCCGCCATAAACATCAGTGTCGTGAGCCATATGGACACGATTTTTGGATCACCCTATAGGTTCGCGGAATACTAATGAAGGTAGTCGTAAATTATTTATTAAGTATTTATCAAAGATTGTAAACATACTGTTACGGTTTTTATGGAAGTTTTACAATGGATTTAATAAATCATTTTTAGTTTACAAACTCATAAGTCATGTTCGATTGTAAAATTTAACGCCGGAAATAAAGAAACAGACAAGCGGTTAAATGCTGTGATTGTACTATACTATAACAAGACTCTATCAATGCAAATTGTACTACAATATTTGGTAAAAAGAGAATTCAAAAGTACACATTTTTTGGCGATACCAAAAACACTATGCTACATTAATTTAATCATTCAAAGAAAGGTTTAAAATATCATTACATGTTATTCTGAAAAAGATAAATCAAGATGCAAATAGCGTAAAAAAGTAAACCGTTGACGCGGGGCCACACGGCGCGCGCATGCGCCATCTAACTCTAATTGGCGTAACTACAAGAGGACTTATTTCCGCACGAATCCATGCTTAATGTTTTCAAAAGCTATTTATCTTTTGCTTTCGTTTTACATTTTTTTATCGAGATATACCAAAAAGAACTCTATAAATATTAAATAGATAGAAACTCTGGTTCAGCAATTATGAAGGACATTTAGTATAAAACTAATCGACAATAAAAATATGACGTAACTGTTATACAGTCAACGATAACTAAGGGCGACACTTAGTGTAGATTTAATACAACCATTCTGGAACTAAAGGACTGCTTGGGTGACTATTACACTATTCTATAGTTTGAATTCTGAATATAATTTTTTACGTCTAATTTTTTCTATTAGACTAAGCAATATCCTCTGCCAATAGACACCCCATTAAAAACAAATAACCAATATTGATACGTGTATACCAAAAACATACGACGTACAGTTCCTGTTTTAACTTAGTAATTAGTACCTACACAATGATACGAAATTTAAAGAGAGTACCAAGACAACAGCAATACTAAAATAACATTCAATCATTTAATGTCGCGGGGCGTCGACGCATCCAATTAACTAAAATAAAACAAGTCACAAATTGAACACACAGCGCGGCCACGGAGAATTTAACAGCGACAACACTCACAGCGTACTGATTTACTTTTTAATGACACGTGGAAGCAAACGTAACAAAGAAATCAACGCTTTGACACAACAATTTCAATCAAACTTAGTAAGAAACTAGCTTTTGCCTTAAAAATAAAAAAAAAAGCAATAAATACAGCCCTATGTTAATCAGTGATAATATGGCTTTATATTGGCAAGACAATTTTTAAAATCGGTTCAGTAGGTTTTGAGTTTATTCGCTACATACAAAATAGAAACGGTTCCTATTTATTGTTATATAGATTACTAGCTTTCGCTCGCGACTCCGTCCGCGTGGAATTTAAAAAAAACAAAAGTGAGTAGCCTATGTGTTCTTCCAGACTATCCTCTATATCTTTACCAAATTTTATCGAAATCCGTTCAGCCGTTTAGGCTACAAACTCTAACAAACATCAATCCATCTAAATTTCACATTTATAATATTAGTATGAGGATGATAGTTCCAAAATTTAAGTTCAAACTATAATTCCTGAATGTCTTTTGGTCGAATAAACCATAATTAAATATGCAACAGCATCTTAAATGATAAGGCTACGCCTAAACTTTAAGTTTCATTGCAATTTTGATGACTGTCAGATTGTAAGCGGTGCTTATGAATGCTGAGTTTAAGTTTTGTTTTGGTATTCGCTTGTTTATATCGTAATCGTAGATTTCGTGACACTTGTATATAGCAGTCTCTGTTTTATCAAAAGGAATGAAAGGGATAAACAATATGTATTAAAATAAGTGTAACGGCAGCGTAATGCTATGGTTACATTGCCTCATAAGCTACAACTAATATACCTAAGTTCACGACTTTACGATATGTAACTGTATTTCACAATAATTTACCCCAAAACCCGTGTTGAAACTTTAAAAGTTTTGCGATTTCATAAAAACTTCGTTTTTGTATGGCTTGATCTAAACTTCCAAGGTAAGTTACTAATTAATTGGGGAAAATTAAGCTAAGTTACGATAAAAGTTTGGAAACTGATGAAATTTCTAATAATTTCCTCACAAATATATTAAGCAAAACTTTCTTAAGTGGTTGCGTAAAAGCACAATATCGTTCCCGATTACCCATAGGCCTGGCAAGAAAATTTGAGAAAAAGTATTTGAACCGTATCAATTTTTGTTATTTTTTCCATTGTAAATACTTTTGGCCGGTAGGGGCGCTGCACAAATCGCATACACGTTTTGTCGATACCAATACTTTCTGGCAAATTTTCGTGCTATTCAGCTTATAAAATGTATCAAAATTTGACAAGCAGTGTGTTTACACCAGCAAACTATAAAGTCCTGACCCGTTTCATATTATAACGAGTATGTACTTTTAAATTTCGAACGACATTTGTATCGCAACCGATTGTTCCGCCAATCATAGCGTAGTATTCATAAATGGAACTGATAACGGTATACCACGATAACATACGTCAAACCATTGGACACGATACGCCACAAAATGGCGGCTTATCTAAACTCATTTAGCGCTGTAGTTTTATTTACTTTTTTAACGACATTAGATAAGTTATCAGTTACATGCGACACGGTCGATGTTATGTTTCAATTTGCAATTTTGTAAAATACATGAGAACAATAGATTGTAGTTAAGGACAGTTTCTGATTAACTTTTTAAGAATATTGTAGACTTATGTACACTAAAGACTGTAAATGTCCTTACACAATGTTCAAGTTAGTACATTTTGTTGTCTCTGCTTTTTGGTAGAGAAAGGAAAAGGCAACAATGATTTTTTTTAAGTAATACTTAACAGAGTATCAACATATTTCGTTTTTATTTGACTTCGGATTAAAAATTGGCCTTAATATTTTTATAGTCATGTTCTAAAGTGCGGAAAATCATTGTTTATAGTAGTAATTAGCAACTATTAAAAAGCAATAAACTTATGTATTACGTTCTAAAGCATTATTACATGTAGTAAAATTGAGCAAATGGAGTTAAATCACTGAATATAACAAAGACCCTTCACTGTGTCTATCAAAACGTTATTACTTCCTTCAGACGGTTCCTTTAGTTATTAGTTATGCTGAGTTTTATTTTATAGACGATAATAACTATAATAAATTGAAATTCATTGAACACCAAGCTTTTTTTATTATCAGTTGGCAAACGTGCAACCGGACACCAGATTTGCCAAAATAGCGAAGCTATATACCATAGTTGTAATGAATTGTAGATGCGTTTACTACCTTTAATCAAAGGAGGGCACGAACAGAAAGAGGATATTTACTTGCTTAAATCTTCCCCTTTACATCCTTCCCCTATAAGTAAAAAAAGGCGGGAAGAGAAAGGAGATTTTAATTAGACCACGCACACTCACCAGACAAATGAGTATGGGAAGGAAATAAACTTCATCAACTAGCTTAACAGATAACTCTATGAATTTAAAGACTGAATGTGTATGACAAAGGTATGACAAATTTCTTTCACCTTTATTCCAAGTATTGTCGATCTTCCGCGTCAATCGATGATTTACGGAAGAAAAAAATAATACAGGAAGTGAACGACTGTTTGTGTTGGAATTCGCAGCCTCAAGGACCGAGCTCTCAAGTGTGACGATACGACAACGTGTCTATCAGTTTGCTAACAATTACATTTCAACCGCGGTTCACGAATGAACGGAGCTGGATATTCCGGCGAATCGGGAGCTTGACACTGTTAAGAATAGACAAATTGATATATAGTTTACACGAATACTAACTTTGGCTCAAATCTTATGAGTTCTGAGTGTTGCAATGCAATGTGTTGACGACAAAATATATTCGCTACTCTCGTAGTAAAGTTTTCAAATCATATGTACAATGTTGCTATGATTTCCAACTTTTGAATGAAACTGTGATCGTCATTTCACATTACACTGTGGGTAGGAAATAAAGGTCCTCGACTATATTTTAAATTTCGAGTGCCAATCAACCTTTGAAATACTCAAAGATCCAAACCTCGAAACTCTTGAACACGTAAAACCACAAATCGGTCACGTACCAAACATTAGGCTATTTTCCGGTGAAAAAACCAGAAAACCGACAATCGGACGGCGTGTTTTACGTCGATATCGTCACGTCTCTAGAATCGTAAACCGTGAAAACCAGCTGCTACGTGCCCATGCAGCCGAGAAATGCCCTAAGAAAATGAAATCGGTCATTAACCGCAAAAAAGTTAACTTAGCAAATAGATTTCGAACATTAACTTCGATTTATTTGTAAAGAAATATTTTATAAAAGCACTCATACTATCAATAAGTCCAGGATAAACTATTTTTCAGACTCACAAGGCGATAAGTTTACATCGTATTTCAGCAAAAATAAACCCAACAACAATCTTGTTTATCCCACAATATTATAATTCATAAGCTCATAGCTTCTTTATATTATAAAATATTAAGGCCAGCCCTACCCAGGAAATCAGAAAAACAGGCACTTTTCAGTGTAAATTCTATCGAGCTGGTTCAA
>LD689012.1:1305657-1327166 GCA_003118335.3 Papilio memnon
TAGTCACCCTAACTTTAGGGTAGGCTCCGAGCCCCTCGGTGGGGACGTATAGTGAGCTGGTAAAAAAAAAAACTTTGGTATGTCAATTATTTTTTATCTGTCGTATGTAATATGTTTTGGATACTTGACAATGTTAATCTCAATAATTCAAATGTATGGATGTGTTCGAGGTATTAGTATCGGAATCAATGCAGTTTAATGAACTCTCGTGGTATCGAATGCCCACGCTGTTCGCCCAGTTCTGGGCAAACACTGCCCACTGCCATTGCCCAGTGCCCATTGCCCACCCGTCAATTTCACGCCAGTTACACGCGCACAATACCCGCGCATTAAAAACAAAAACCATTTGAAAATGGAAGGCAATTCGTGATTATTTTTTTCGAAATTTACGTTATCGTATAAAGCCAGTAACAAAAATTTTAATTGTTTACACTCTATAAGTGCGTTTACATGAAAAGAATTTGACAGAACGCTTTACACCGAAATGTTGTTATTTCTTATTTATTTTTACATACAGCAATGATTATGCTACCAAAGTACCCTAGTGTTTTAATACTAACAATTACTAATAAACCCGTCCTAAAGTCAAACCGTCCAAATTACGCTAAAAGCCGAATTTAACCTTCGATACGTCGCCGACAATTACGGCTAATAAATTATAATTTCAATAATAAGCGTGTAACAAAAAAGTTTGAAGATGACCAAATAAGCGTGAGCTGTTTTGTATCATACAACGCTTCGATTCTAGGAAGTAAAAACATGTGTTCAGGGGTCAGAAGGATTGGTTTTATATCGAAACGCAACGCACGTCCCGTAATAGCGTTCGGTAACAGTGCCCTCACTAGTGATTATGACGATTAAAGTCGATAACTTGCATCGACACCGGCTATTTGGTTAGTCTGTCGATTATCGATAATTTGCCTTCGGGGTACGCTTCTGACCGATTATGATTTTTTTGTTCTCGATACGTGAGCTGTGCGGTTTGCATCTGATACTTCCGTTAGGATTTCTTAGAACTTATGTGCAAGATTTATCTTAATACTGGAAAGCGGAAACATTAGTAGTTATTGTTTTAAATTACTATAATTTGTCTATGCATAAAGTCTATGGCAAACAGTGACAGAAACGTTAAAGTATAGTGTATTTATAGTTAGAGAAATCATCATTACATATGTAGTACGAGTATGTCAATGTTTTATTTTCCGCTGATGTAACATTTGTTTAAAAACTTATTGTTATCACTCTCATTCTCTTTGGAAAAACAGAAACAACAATACAGTTTAATACAAACGTTTTGGCAGTGGAGTTTCACGGTTAATTTCATTAAAGAGTTGACACATTATGTAATTTTACCTACAAATGTAACAACATAGACTTTAGTATGAACCTTTTAACAACGTCGGTTCTACAAAGCAAATTATAAAATCGTTTCTTTTTTTAAATTCAAAAATTATGAGAATACGATAAAATGCAAATACCCGTTCATTATATTTTTTTCTAAAATATAACTGTTCGTTTAATTACGAGGAACACCGAAGGTAGAGCGCACGAGAATGGAAACGGCTCATCTCGACATATTTTACTGCCTATAATTCTATTCCACGGCGACGTATAAAATAGAAACTCCAGCTTGGAGAGCTTTCAAAAGCGCTACATTAAAACATCATAAAGATCCAAACATAAACGTTTACTGCGTCCAGTTTACGAGCGCGGCTACCTATCGATCGTTTTGATGATAAATAAAAATTAATGTTCAGACATGGGGCAGTGATGGCGCTCTCTTACACAATTGAGGATTCCAGATCAGTTCTGGTACTACGTTATGCTAATTCAATGTCCATGGTGTCATTAACCGACGCGCTATATTAGAATACTAGCTGATGCTCGCGACTTTTTCCACCTGAACTTAAAAAAAACATAGCCTATGTTACTCAGTGATGACGTTTTAATTAATAATTTTAATGATAAAATTTGGACATCGTACCGGTAGTTTTTGAGTTTTTTCAATACATACAAAAATACAATTTTTCCTTAGTAATAATTAAGTAAACAATAGCAAATCAATATTACAAAACTATTGAGAATTTGTTACGATAACAAAATTTAGATACAGAGGACCGACCTCGAAAATTTGCTTGAAAGTTTATAAGGTTTGTCGTTGTACTTTCTGCCTATGTAAATATCATAAATTTTACCTATGACAATAGAAATATTGTGAATTTTCGTGCTAGTACCACTTTATAATAATACAAGTATGTACTCAGAATGGACACTGAGTGTCATTGGTTACATTCACTTTTAAAAACCTTCATTAAGAGACTGCTTGAGTTTTTTTTATATACAATAAGGTGGCAAACGAGCAAGCGGCCACCTAAATCCGCCGAAATAGCGAAGCGACCGCTGCCCATAGACATCCGCAATTGCAGATGCGTTGCCTACCCTAAATCGACGGAGGAAGAGACGCACATAAAGAGGATATTTCCCCTTCCTATGCGTCTTCTCAATCGTCAAATCCACTTTCCCATCCAATCCTTATACGAAAAGAGTGGAATGGAAAAATTAAAGTTGGGCCTCCGGCAATACAGTCATCAGACGAAACGCGGAATTGCTCCCGCTTCACGCTGTCTTCTGTGTGGTCGTGGTATTGCACCGGGCGAGTCGACCCATTCGTGCTGAAGATGTTAAAGCGGGCTCTACCACTGTTAAACTGAGTAACCATTAAATAACCCTTAGTATGGTTACTGTGAAACATTACAAACAAGACAGAAACAAAGAATAAAACAAATATTTAATTCATACTTTTTTATTCCTTTCATTCAAAACAAATGACAAAAGAAGTTCATTATCTGACAATGCACTGTTTATCAAACGAATCTATAATTTCAGAGACTAGCTATTTAGTTTAAAAACATGTAAAAGATTGCCTGAAGCTATCTTTGAAATCAATGATGAAATGAGATCAGATAGATAAGTTTTAATTTTATTGTGGCTAACTACCGTTAATCTAAGATTAGTACATAAGTATAAATGACGTAGTATTGAGTAAATCTACGTTCAACTCTTAGCTAAAAGTTAATTGAAAATAAACATTGAATTATCGACTAAAGTTATTAATATAGACAACCACTTATAACTTCAATATGATTTAACTTTTAAAAAAATAGACAATTGTTTTAATTGAATCACAAGGTAACAACTACATTACAAAAGATAATATTAGAGAAAAAATAAGTATTAATATTCAAGGGAATTCAAAACAGAAAGTCCCTGCCAATCTTATTAACTCGATCGGTCCGTCGGATGCAGCATCGCGAATAACGACCCCCAGCAACCCCCCGGGCGCAGGGGAGGAGGGCGAAATGGGATTCTATCACTCTCCTCCATTCCACGCCGTTCGTGCTTTCTCTACGTGACTGTACATAGCTTTACACAAAGAAATGTCGACCTTATCCCAATGGAATAAAGTTCAAATTTCTTTGATTTATGTCAACAGCGTGGTCACAGGGTTTTTGTTTACGTCTGTAATTTGATGTTTTATGTTTTTTTATGTTCAGTCGACATTCATGTTTGTCGCCAGTTTGTGAATATTTGAATCAAAATTCTGGAATAGTTTTGTTTAGTCTGTGGAACCATTTAAAGTTTAGACACTTGGGCTAACGGATCGCTACGTCATTTGCCGGAGATTTATTTTTATACATTTATAATACGGTTCCTTTTATTTGTTTTAACTTGCTAAAGGTAGAATAAAGTTTAAACGAAACACAAACATTGTCTAACGAGAAAAACACGATTCTTGAGAAAAAACCGAGAAGAAAAGACATCTTTTTCTACTTTTTGATGTCCTGGTTTGTTTTTACTTATGCAAGTTATTTACGAGAAATGTCTCTTTAACTTGAGAAACAAATTCAAAAGCTTACACTTAAGAAAGAGATTTAAGTAGATTAAAGCATCAAACATTTATAAACAAAGTTATAAAGTTACCTAAACCGTTAATGTGCGGTGGAAAAAATATTTACTTGTAACGGATCAGCTCTGAAACTAATGAACCGGATTTTGATAAGTTTTTGCAAATCGAAAACTACTCGAACCAGAAACTACAAGAATATTTTTTTTACTATACTTCCATTTTAGATTTTAGACAACGTTCATGAAGCTACCGAGTACAGTTTATACAAGCTTATATAAAATATATAGATATCAAATTGTTTTTCTACTAACAAATCATATTAGTTTTAAATAAAATGAACTAGCTTTCGCCCGCGACTCTGTCAGTGTGTAATTAAAAAAATAAAATTAAGGAGCTTATATGTTCTTCCAGATTATTCTCTACATCTATGTCTATCTAATCATCTCAAATTTCATCGAGATCCGTTCAGCCGTTTAGGCGGCAAACTCTAACAAACATGGAACAATCCATCTAATCTTTCGCATTTATAATTTTAGAAAGATTGGGGTAATTAGAAGCAAAATAGTTGTATGTATTACGTATAGTTGTCTCTGCTTTTTTAAAGAGAACGATAGAGATATTAATATCGTAATAGTTATGATGGAGAGATAAACAGTCGTTGCAATCGTTTAACCCTCTCCCTGCTGATATCATCGACGTGCGTGTCAGAGCGGGCCTATTTTAAACAAAAACATATCATAGCCCCCGTTCGGTTGATGGACAAACAGCCCGCAGCATAAATGTGCCTAAGGGCTCTTTCTGGATCGGGGTGAAAAGATTGTTAAAAATGTAGGATTATAAATTATTTTATATTTTAAAAATATACGTCAAAAACACTTTTTAATGTACTTCAGGATGTAATAATTGAAACATATCTATTTAGTTGTTTTGACATATTATTGAAATATAATTTAGTATTTTTTGTATAAAATATAAAAGAGCATAGAGCTAGAAATAATAAATAGCACGATACATCTCAACCCCAGGCGCGGCGCGGCGCGTGCGACTGATTGATAAGCGTTATCACGGCACACACTCGGGGGCCCGGCTGCCTCGCGCAGATTAACCCTCCCTTCGACACACAGGGTTGCTACAATCACATTACATTTTTCTAACAAATATTAAAGTAATTATACTAAATAATCTTTAATGCTTTTACTAAAATAAGGGATGTATTTAACAACGTTAAACGCTTTTTACTTCAGTTTTAGAAAATTCGCTTAAAATATATATTCTCTATAACTATTCTTTGCAATTTTAATTTTCTTTTATATTCAAAAGTTTTATGAACTAAATCTTCAAAAGTAATGTGTAATACCATGAAGTTGGTGAATACTTGACTATTAGAAATATCTAACATAATAATATCGACATAATAATGTCGAAAAGATATATTCTGAATATGCATCGCTAAAAAAGGTTGGATAAACGAATTAACGGTATCAATAACCGCGTAAGCTTCTTATCCCCTGTACGGGGTTTGCAGTTCCCGGCCTAATCTCCTCGTCCAAGGGCTTAGAGCAGCCAGTGGAAGTGATTTCTTGTTGCTGTATCACATTCCGATCAGAGGGGGTTTTATCATACGTAAATATCACGCTCCCCTTCTTCGACCTGCCAAAAGACGCGCGAAATGATACTGGCATGTAAGAAAAAAATCATTTTTCGAATTTTGAAATTAGAATGTTTTTTTCCTCTGTGTGGATTTGCAGTTGTAATTTCTTTAATATGTTTATGGCAACAAAAAAAAAGACGGATAGCAGAAAAATTAAATTTAAATATTAAAAAGGAACATAATTTTTTTCTTTTCGGCGATTTATGAACGGACTACTGTTCTAATTAGTAATGATTTGAAAATGTAATAAAATAATAAAGAAAATGGTAATGTAATACGTAAATTTCTAGCTGGCCAGTATTAAAATGTTATAGTAGATGATGAAACCTCATTTCTACGTGTTAGATTCGAGCGCATGCAAATGAGGTGTTGTCGGATATTCCGACTATAAATAAATCAAAATTAATCTTCATCATAAATGTTAATGTGGACCACTGGCTGTGTTCAAATGAACACGAAAACATGGGAAAGGAACAAAACATTTTGTTATATCGCATGTTACTATTTTTAACTCTACAAAAAACGATTTGTTAATTCGTAAAGAAGCGACAAATTAAATGTTAAAGGTAGAAATAGAATAATGTTATGGTAATATATTCTGCAAATAACAATAAGAATACTTGAAGTCAACTAGATAAGCCTAAGGATATATAAATTTGATAAAAGCACGTAGAGATTTTTGTATACTATATTTTGTAGATTTTTTTTAAATAAGAGGAAGTTTTAGCTATAGTAAATGGATTTTTAAAGCAATGCGAAGTTAATAACTTACAGAAGATTGTGTGAAAGTACAGACGTAGGGAAAATAAATCCAGTGGCGTTAGGGTTGCGTTGTTTGCGTTACCGTGGCCACAACATGTGCGCGCCCGCGGCGCCGCGTGTTTACGTTGGGTAATTGTGTTTGGACATTGTTAGAGTGGAATAATACGGCAAATATTGCCCGCGGAATAACTACGATGATGTAATGAACCGGGGATAGAAATGTACTTAATATACTTCTTTCTAGCTTACTACTAAGGCCGAAAAAGATTAGTTAATGTTAAGAATAAAAGGTAAAATCTTACAAATTCAAACACAAAGCCATTTCATTTGACCACAAAAAGGAAATCCGCAGTAAAAACATTTGTCGTACAAAAATATATTCAAATTTCCACCAGTTCACGACTCTTGTCTGAACTGCCAACAGTTTTTTGTGGCTCACGCCAAGGCATTGCCTTTGACAAAGAGATACACGAAAAAAAAAAGATGTCTACGCCACTACCGCGTGGAGACGTGGCTAATGTGTAATTCAGTTGGCGTTTTTTTAACTTCATTCGTTTTGTTTCTTTTTTTCACCGTTCGATTCGGTTACGGTTCGTATTGATCGAAAAATCCGATTTCAAAATGGGCGCTCCGAGAATTTTATTGTTGCCCGCGATACGTTCTTAAACAATAAAAAACTCTTTTTTAATCTGTGAATGCAATTCTCACATGTCACGTTCGAATATCGAAGGGGACTCCGGTCATGTTTTAGAAAAGTAATTATACGAAAACGATTGGCTCCGAATCGCTGCGAGGACAATAAAAGACCTAATTTATTTTTTTCATGCGGCAACACCGCCTTGTGTTGCGAACGTGATAGCGTATGTTGTTTGATTGGTCTTGCGTAAATAGCGGCTACAATAAGACCACTGCAATTTCAAAGCAATCTGACAGTTGACAGATCCTATTTTACGACACCCGACCACAATGTCGTCATACAACGAAATCATAATAAAGAATAAACACACCTAAAATAACTACCAGATTTATTCTGCCTTATAACATACGTTTTGTACATTAATAAAATACATATTAATTTAACAATGCACTTAAATGAAAATAAACGCAGAGAAAAAATATCTAGTTGATAATGCTTAGGTTCTAATGAATAACAAATTGTAAAACATAGAGCTAAGTTAAGTGGAACAATTATTATGCACTCACATAACATTAATAAGAGTAATGACATGATACTAAACCGTGAATAATCTCATACATTACTATTTAACAAGTAGTGTTTGCAGCTGCTATACAGTATGATAATTAGATCGTCGTTTGTCTGGCATTTTTTTTATCTTAATAAAGCATTGGATAATCTCAAAATTTATTAGCACCATCTATGTTTAATTATCAAACACTACCTTATCTAACAGCGCCATCTAGTGTAGGAATTTGTAAATTAGGCTTAGCCAGATCTGAGCCAGATTTTTCATAAAATAATCTAATTGAAAGAATGACAACGAAGTAACTTACAATGCGTCGG
Source organism: Papilio memnon (assembly GCA_003118335.3). Lineage (NCBI taxonomy): Eukaryota > Metazoa > Arthropoda > Insecta > Lepidoptera > Papilionidae > Papilio > Papilio memnon. Next base: position 1,313,500 of record LD689012.1, read on the forward strand.
CGCTTTCCCCGCTAAGTAATCTTCTTTGCAGATAAATTTGTTATCATCTAGCACGTACAACTCCTCGCCGGTGGACAGCTGCTTTCGGCAGACCAGGCACGTGAAGCAGTTAAGGTGGAACACCTTCTCTCGCGCCTTCCGTACCAGGTCCGAAGGCGATATACCGTGCCCACAACCGCTGCATTTTGTACCATATCTCCTGCGAAATAAGACATAATTTAATATATTTTCTCATGTAAGTACGAGAGGATAGAGTACTGAGATATTCATACAAAAATATGATCTCTTTTGTTTTCAGAGAGAGAGAAACAGACGAACTTTATTGTGTTTTTAAGGAATTAAAAAAAATTGAAATTGGAAACTTCATTCTGTTTTCGAGGCAGACCCGTTAAATTTAACCAAGAAACTTAATAAATTACATCAGATCCGGTCCCTGTCATATTACTATCGTAAAAATTAATCCCATCTAATTATCGACGCGGGTTCCCATATTTCATCTTTATTTTTCACTTTCACCATATCAATGAGTGATTTTAATAAACAAATTGTCACACAGATCTACATCTTAACTTCTTAATTTTAAGGTTTACAATAGCTTATTCTTAAGTTCTTAAAATTGTGTTCTTGGAATAAATTTTTTACACCTTGGATTTCTTAAAAATAAGTCTTACATTAAAAAAGAAACATGAAACGAAATTTTCGCTTCAAGTATTAATAAAATGTAATGTGCTCTTCAAATATCATTAGTATAATATGAAAACATTAATAAGGCCAATAGTCATAATAATTAAACTTGTTGAGACTTAATATCCCATCAGCGCGAACTGACATTTGACACATATAAAAGCAATAAATTAAAAATTAAATTTCATTTTAACTAAAACCACATTTTGATATCGAGCAGCACAACGGTGGTCTAATTCACCTGTGACCGGTGACTGGTGACTGGTGCCACAAAATACGGAAATCGCACATAAATTGTTTTAAATGGCAAATAATCCTAATAATTTATATCTATTATAATGTTGACGAATCAAACTGAACGTCGTAAACACAAACGTAACACGGATGCGGGGTTAGTAAAAAAAAATCTAAAATCGCTTTAGAATCGATCTTTTCTTTCATTCGGTTGATTGAGTCCGACTTAACAACCAGATTTAACGAAGTAAACGAGTCGCCGCTGACAAATTTTATGTCCGTCCAAGTTAAAATATTAATCGTAAATATAATTTAGATATCACTTCTAAAAACTTGTTATCGACAAGCCATCAGAATATCGATGTATTGAAATACGCGGCTCCGAAGTCATTAGGGTCAATAATGGACGTACAATGAAACGATGAGTTATGGCGTTAAATATATGCAAACGTTCGGAAATTAAAGCGATCTCGAAAAATATCGACGCGTCTTATACAACTAGGGATGTTAATAACATGTCGATAGCAACGATATCCGATTTTTAGATAATATTTTTTGTAAAGAAAAATGTCTACAATAACTATTTAGTTATTTTTAGAATTTACTGATATTTAGAAGTACTGACTATTTTGTTTATGGAAATTCAAAGTTGGCATTTGTTTAACGAATATACGGTACCTCAACTACTATCTCTTTTTTAAAAAACCATAAAACGATAAGAATACAAATATTAACAGAAATACACGACTTTTAGGAACAAAGTAGGGAAGCACAAAGCGATAGAACCGAAGAAAATTTTTAATAGACTTCATAAAATGTAATTGAAGATGGAAATAAAATAATTAGATTAATCGTAAAGAAGCACGTCCCTAGTGATTACCAATCGGTAGTGTAGTAGCGTTAACGAACGCAACACTAATAACTGTTTTCGTAGATTATCGAATACGGAACAACTCGGACGATCAACGGTTTTCGTGAGTGATGTACTTAATCCTTCATTTTTAGGTCAATACCAAAAATTCTCGTTGCTACCGATTAAAATCGATTGTTATGTCAACCGATCATGCTATTTTATCTGTTGACACGCAATTTAAACATTTTTGGCTTTTATTTTATGTCAATGTTAGTGACCAATTAACGAATTACGAAATCGATTTATCTATGTTAAATGATTATAGGTTAGTTGTATAACTTTAAATACTGATCTTGAGACAAACTCATTCATAGGCACATCGGATCGCTAAATTATCGCTAAGTGTGACGCTTAGTATAAATTTACTTGTCCTTATAGGTAACAATATAACGACTTCATAGGAGAAGAAATTATATACTTGAGGTCTAAATTATTAATTCAGCAAACTATCTTTTATCACAATTAAATATTAAAAGCTCCGCGACGGTACAATACTGGCCACAAACACAGACTATAAACTATCTTTTATTAAGAATAAAAACTCGTTTTTTTTTAAAGAAAACCACATGACAGTAACGACAGCGGTTATGCCAGGATGTTTTTTAAAAAAATCTTTTTAGTTTAAAGAAAACCAGACACAAAAATATATTGTCATATTGCGGTTAACCAATACAAGGAGAGTGCAAACTGACATGGTATTTATTATTATTATTTTATTCATGTAAAATTAGCCGTGCGATTTGCATAAGCGACAGAGGCCGTATGAATTATACATGAGGTCGATTTTGCTTGCTCGTGGTGTCGCGTCGCGTTTTCACGTCAATTAAAAGTCATAAACTAAAGAATAATGTACACATTTTAGTATAGGTTGTAATATATTTAGTAGGCTCCAAACAACGTACGTGTACAGCACAATTTTAACTGTAACTGGGCCTAAAGAACTACAGCTGCAGATATTTAAAAAGACGTATACTTACTCAAGTAGACCTTAATTATAGACTACTAACACTGGTGTACACTAAGGGACTCATTTATTAATTCTGCGTGTAGAGGTAAGCGAACTAAGCGTAGGGTAAGCGTACCTATCTACTATTTTTTATATAAAAAAATAAACGTGATTATAGTCAAGATTGCCAGTTAAAAAAGATTTGTTGCCAAAATATCTACTTATGTCTATTTCATATTTCATGATGCATGAAACAGGAATTTTAGAAATACGGAAGAATAGTTTTTTCTTTCAGATTTGGCAACCTCTCAATCTGGCCATACTATCGTGCCAGAACTAAATGCGGTCGAACGACGTAACTAGATAATATCTTCATAATAAAAGCTATTAAAAGCTCCCAGATTAGAGTACGCTATTTAAGAAAACATTATAATAAATATTAAATACTAACTTTTGCCCGTGACTGCGTCCGCGTGGAATTAAAAAAACAAAAGTAGCCTATATGTTCTTCCAGACTATGCTCTACATCTATACCAAATTTCATCGAAATCCGTTCAGCCGTTAAGGCTACAAACTCTAACAAACATCCATCCATCCATCTAAACTTTCGTATTTATAATATTAGTAAGATGTAGTCAAAAGCACAGTTTAATTGAGTTGAGTTGACAGAAATGTCTTATTAAAGTTTTATCGATAACGTTACGAACATGTTCTTGTGACTGTCACAAATATTCGTGATAGACCCTCTGATGATAACAAATTGAAAACTAAGAGCCCGCTCACACCTTTACTAAACTATAGCACAACTGTTGTGCGATTGTCGATTGTTTCGCAGCCCATTCAATTGTTTAATTACACAACTAGAAGTCGAGCAGTGTACGCATCTTCATATAATCTCATAGGAATCAAACCGCGACTAAACAGTTGTGCGATAGTTTAGTCAAAGGTGCGCGCGCTCTAACGGAAATATCGTAAACAATTTATTTACTAAATTCTTTAGAGAACCCTACAACGGTATACAGAATTAAACCATTAAGACAACGGAAGTCGTAAGTGAACCGTTTTCCGCTGTTGGCTGACCTGCGACAAAATTACTCTTTTTTGTTGTTTTATAGCGCCATATGATTTAACAATCTAATAGTAGGTTTCTTTACCTAAATTGATGCTTAGACAAATGACAGTCGAATGCAGGAATCGTCGGTGGTCTCAACTGTTTATAGAATAGGACTTCTGTATTATTAATCTTTCTAATATAAATGTGAAAGTTTAGATGGATGGAAGTTTGTTTGTAGCTTGTAGCCTAAACTGCTGAACGGATCTGGATGTTATTTGGCATTGTAGAGGATAGTCTGGAAGAACACATAGGTTACTTACTTTTGCTTTTTTAATTTCCAGGCGGACGGAATCGCGGGCGAAATCTCGTTTTTTAATAAAAAAAATTACCACAGTAAAAACTAAAAAGTAACATATATAAATTTGCTTGATTAGTTACTTAACATTGGCCTTCTATGAATTAACACGTTTTGCATGACTTTAGAACATTTCTAAGATATAAAGATTTCCTCATTGTATTTTATTAATAACTTTTGAAGGTGGTATTCGTAGTTAATCAAGACAAAATATTAAATAGTGTAACAAAAAACTACAAGAAAAACCTTTAAACACTTTAACTAAGTATTTAGTTAAGGAATAAATAATTATATCATTAGCAACAGGTGTCCTAGCGCCGACCGCTTACGGGTCAACTTTGTACTTTAAAGTTTAAAAAGGTCTTTGTTGCTGGTTATCATTTTTCGAAATATGCATTTTTCTACATTTTGTAACCTAACTAAGCTGTCGATAGGTGTACTACATTTAAGCACTATCCTGCGTTTCGACATTTGCCTTATTAGTTACTTTAGAGTGGGTGCTCACCTTTACTACGAGTAAACTATCGCACAACAGTTATGCGACTGTCGATTGTTTTGCAGCCCATTCAACTGTTTAGTTGCACAACTAAACATCGAGTAATGTACGTTCATATAAGCTCTTAGGAATCAAAGCGAGAGTAAACAGTTGTGCGATAGTTTAGTCAAAAGTGCGCGCTTATATGAAAATTAATGTTCATCTATGCAGATGGTTTTAAGTGGACGACATATAATCATTCACTGGGCTCGATTCAGACATGCAGCTTGTCCGTGTCTGTACTGACCTGAAGAAATCATTCCTGCAGAATAGCTTGTTATCTCTAGAGTAGCATTTGTCTGCGAGTGGGGCACGGCAGTCGGCGCAGCGCACGCACGCCGCGTGCCACGCGCGCTCCAGCACGTGCAGCAGGAACTTGTCCAGAATCGGCTTCTCGCAGCCGGCGCACGCCATCGCGCCGCCTGCCTCGCCGCGTCCTACACAACACCAATAACTGTTTACATCTATAGATCTCATCATCATCACCAGCTCACTATACGTCCCCACTAAGGGGCTCGGAGCCTACCCTAAAGTTAGGGTGACTAGGCCATAGTCAACCACGCTGGCCAAGTGCGGGTTGGTTGACTTCACACATATCTTTGAATTACTTCGCCGATATGTGTAGGTTGCATCACGATGTTTTCCTTCACCGTAAGAACGTCGGGTAAATTATGTACATATAATATGAAAATTCGAAAAATCACATTGGTACATGGCGGCTGGATTCGAACCCAAGACCTGTAGATTACAAATCAAGTGCTCAAACCACAGAGCCACCGACGCTCATATATATATCTACCTACCTGCTCTATAGATCTAGCCTCACTTTATACACACACACTCCGAAGCTTAAAATCTATAGTTCAGACTTCGCAAAACGTAACATACCATACTTAAAGTTTTCATAGTAGAGGGACAGAAACAAGCATTCCTACCTAAATTAGTACCTGTTATACGTGGCGCTAAGGGCTGCTTAGAGTCGAGATGAACACGAGGTGCGTAAACCAATGTAGATTTAAAAATTTCGGGACAATTTACACTTATGAACATTCTATAGAATAAATTTCACCACAAGTGAAGTCGAAATACTGATGTGGGTATCGGGAAATACTTGAAATGTAAGCCACTTTTGTAAATACAATGAAAGAGTACGTTGTGGTTAAGATTACTGACAAAGGAACTTTAAAGTTTTAATATAATAATCGGATTAACCAGAGCCCGCTTACATTCAACAGATTTACTTAACGGATCTACAGCAAGCAAAATACCGACTTAGTATTACAATTTGTCTACATATATGAATACCATATTCTGATTCTTATCAGTTAATATTTATGTCGTAATTACTAGTCTTTATCAAAATGTTTTAATGTATCGTAAATTCTCTTCTTTACATTCATTAGATATGCGTTTAAACACGTAATTTCGACAAGACCGGAAACTAACGATGCGCCATTTTGGAATGAACATTAAACGGATGTGGGACGTGTGAAACAGGTGTTGTTTTTAACATTATTTTTGCTAGCATGTGTAAAATTAAAACGTAAATCATATGAACGGATAAAACTCCTTACGTCTGAATACTATATTAAGTACTAGTTGTTGCTCGCGACTTCGTCTGCGCGAAATTAAAAAAATATTAAAAAAATATAGCCAATGTTACTCACAGATAAAATACCTTTCTAACGATGAAAGAATTTTGAAAATCGGCCCAGTAGTTTTTGAGTTATTTCAATACATACAAACATACAAAAATACAAATCTTTCCTATTTAATTTAATACAACAACGAATCCAGTATGGCCAGTTTTTCAAACATTTAATAAATTATCAAATGTTTATAACTTAAATGCCCTAGAAAACAATGCAAAAACTCGACACTGGCCCAATCTGCTAAGGGAGTGCCATAGACAAGAAACTGAACAATGCAAAAAACTCTGTCACAGAGATTAAAAAATGTATAGATGAGACATACTTCACTTCACACACTTCACTTGAGACATTTTTCACATGATCTAACGCTATCTATTGATAGATCCTCAAACCACATATTTAAATCTTCATATTTTCTATCACTTTATTTTATAACTAAAAATGAAGCTTATAATTAAATTAAATATTTTATTACATGTCAATACAAGTACACGAGGTGGCGTACTTGACAACTGAATAGTATCTTGTATGGGTAAAAAAATTTATTCACTATGTCTCGTCTATATATTTTTTAAATGTATAGGTCACAGGTACAAATACGCTAGACGAAATTAAAAGTTAATCAACCTCGTTGTCTGTAATTTTAAACTATTTAACCTTTACGATCGAGTTTCAAGAAACTACGTAAATGACTCGTAGCAATGTGCCAACGTTTTAAGAGATAATAAAACTAAGTCCAGTCTTGTAATAGCCTGCGTCCCTTTCATTCTAGTACAATAGAGAGAGATGGAGTTCTTGAAAGAATACTTAGCCTAGTAAATCTAGGATATGGTAGAACGGTTGCTTGTTGCCTTCGAATGTTTTACCTATACAGTACTTCATAAAGTCGGTAGCCTGCTAGAAACATAATGGGATTGCGTTTTTACGATCGATAAAGGTTATGTTGAATAAAATTTTATTAGCATATGTTATTGCTTGGTACAGTACATACTGTAGGAAATATGTATGTTTTAGAATGAACGATTTACAATCCAAATGCAAGAACAGTTTCGTAAAAGAAAGTTTTGTTTAGCGCCAATTTTGTTGACCATTCGTAATAAAACTATAGGGTTTTATTTTTTCATTGTACTGTTAACTTGGATTTCGGGCTTCTTCGTTTTGGTAGAAATTTTTCCTAACTATTGTATCTGAATTAGGTGTGATTGACAGATAAGCTAAACAAAGTTATTGTTGTGAAATCTTTATATGCAAACATATGTTTCGTTTAAAAATCTCAAGACTTTAATTGCCTTATAATCTCATGCGATTGTGTCCTAACACTTCGTTAGAGATGAACTCAACCGTGTCATGTTAACAGGATTTTTTTCTTTAAGCCGTTTTCGAACGTAACATTTGACATTTATTGGTCAAATTTATGAAGGTCGCGCGTTTTTAAATATTCCAAATTCGAATGGGGACGTGCGATTGGTCGCGCGTCATTTCAGACGCGTTCAGAAACATGGTGCCGCGATTCTACGGCTCATTTTAAAATAACTACCGTATTAAAAAGTAAGATAATTATGCTAAAAATCTTTCATGAAAGTAAAAAAATGATTACACTTGCAAGATTCTTTCCCTTTTATTAAAAAGGACCTAATCAGAAATGAGAAGCTGGAATACAGATTACAACAAAGTCACGTTATCGGTTCCAAATTATTTATTTAAAGGACCATTATCCATAAAACGTTAACAATAATTTTGGATCTTACCTAAATGCCTCTTAAGCTTAAGGGACAGATCTACAAGTCCATCATAAGACCTGTCGTACTGTATGGATCTGAATGTTGGGCCACCAAAGTTGCGGATGAAAGGAGATTGCATGTGGCTGAGATGCGAATGTTAAGATGGTTGTGTGGTGTGACAAGAAAGGATAAAGTTAAGAATGTGTATGTTAGAGGAAGTTTGAAAGTAGCGCCAGTGATGGAAAAATTGAGAAGCAAAAGGTTAGCGTGGTATGGACATGTTATGCGACGAGACGATGGGGACATAAACCAGAAAGTGTTAAGAATGAATGTGGATGGCTACAAAGGAAGAGGAAGACCGAAGAAAGTATGGATGGATTGTGTGAAAGAGGATATGCTTAAGAAGGGAGTGGATTCAGATATGACGGCTGATAGAAATGTATAGAAGAGTAGCACATACTGTGCCGACCCTCTGTAAGGGATAAGGGCAAGTTGATGGTGATGATGACCTAAATCTGGATAACACCAGTATTCTTTATTATCACTAAACAAAAATGTAAAATTATGAAAATATTGCCATTGCAAATTGTAGCGTGCGACTATCCGAACGATTTAAACCATCAACGATGATAAAAACAACAAAGTTGTCTATGGTTGTCAATAAAAACATGTTAATAACTTTCCCATGCGCATATTTAAATGACAAGTTATTAAATTACATTTTAACGTGTTGAGTAATGTTTGTCTTCCAATTAACCGGCAAACCGCTGAACCAATTTCCATGCGAAGTTGAGGATCCGGGCTTATTAGTTGGCAACATTGAACTGACAACGCAGAGCAGGCAACATTTCAACAAGCAGATGCAGTACAACATTGTTATTTGACATTATTTCATCACCTACTTATTGTCTTTTAACCACTAGCTTTTAATGATTACTACTATTTATGGATGTTTGAAAAGTTATTATTCCATAATTTTCTTTTATGCCATAAAATGGTACTAAAAACAGTCACATATGATCGTTAAATTAGCAAAGAGACTAACCATATCTGTAACAAGCTAGTTACTGATTCCTGTCTAGATGAAACGGCTGGCTTGTTTTTCTAATAAACCCCTCCCATGCCAAATCAATACCTCTTTCTTTAACGTATGGAAACCGGATGAGAAGGGACTAAGGGTTCTGTAGAATGATAATGACAGGAAAAAACAAAATTACACTAGTACACTGCACAAGCTGTGTACTCAGATAGCGATTATTTTTGTCTATGATAAGCCTTAACTATTGCAGCGTCTATTTGAACCCTTTAAACCTTAAAACGACAGTGTCCAGTGTGAATAACAACTAATTTAAAAAAATGTACTGAACTGGTTTAGATAAAATACGTGAGATTTTGATTTTAGTGAGTTGCCATATATTTTTTTGCTATAAAAAACTCCGTCGAATTCCGTCGAGAAGACAGCAAACGACCAGTCGAAAGATGGTCAAGACGACATGATCATCGGCGCCCATAGACAACCAGAATATCAGATGCTTGCACAAGCTTAGACCTTAATTATTACCTGCCTACTTTATTGTATTAAAAGAAAAGAATATAAACGTGTGTAATTCAGTTGTAAGTTTGTTTAAATTACGATAACAGTTATTTTAACTAAGAAATATTATCATATTCACTATACGGGACAGATTTCTCTTTTTAAATAAACTTAAATAATAAAAATAACGTAAAAAAGATGGCACGCGTATCCGAAAAGAGTTAAGTGATTTAAGAATTTCTTTGTTTAGTTGAACAGCGTTTAACAAAAACTTTAAAAAACTTTGCTTTGTAAATTAAAAAAGAGATAAGAGGTGTTCTTAAAGAGGTTTTATGTTGTGGCATATTTAATCCCCTTGGCTTTACTTCGTTATGTTTTTAAATATACAGTTTTAACTTTTTAATATGACAAAAGGTTACTGGCCATCTTATATGAAGTTTGGAGTTTTTTTTGTGAAACCAAAGGTGTTTTAATCGTTAATCCAAGATAATGCATATTTCGGTATGTTATGGTTATATAGTTATGCCTAATCTATCCTTATCTCGTTTACATAACTGTTGTTTACTAAAATACTGGTGGTCGCCTATTGGTTGAATAGTTTATCCATTGTCACATTTTATTTAAAATAGCCTTATGCACTTCTTTCACAGACCTCTTAATTGACAGGCTAATGCTGTTACGGTATGTTATTTAGGTATCAGACTGGTGTATTTTTATTTAAATCTATTTTATTATCTCCCTATTTGTATGGTAGAGTACTGTGCCGACCCTCTGTTGAAACAAGGGCGAGTTGATAACTTGTTGATATTACCAAACGATCTTTACCTTACATGTAACAATTATACTTCGTATGTGGTTATATGTCTGGAAGTAATATCTCTCTATGTTTTATTTATCAATACATTGAAAGTGACAGGTATTACAGGAGTTTAGGCCTAGCGCGTACCTTTAGGCCTAAACAGTATAAATACTAATTGCTTAACTAAGTATTGGTTACTTTGAAATTATTTATTCTCTTGTTATCAGAAATATATTAAGTATTAGATACATTTTTAGTTTAATATAGCGCGTATGTGAATTAGTTTTGTTTCATATAGCTAACTGATGGAATTTCTTCATGCGAAAAAGTTATTCATTAGAACGAAATTAATGTTACTCGAATGAAATTAATAAAAAAAATCAGTTATGTTTTGTTTCTAGTTGACTATAGTGATAAAAGAAAAATAAGAAATCTTAACCATAACTTAAAATAAACTTAAGTTAAAAAGTTAAAAAAAAAATAAAAAAAGCAAACAAACAACCTCCATACGTCGGCATCCCAATTCACATTCACAGTTCCGTCCACAAAGTCGAAGATATTTTTTAAAAAAATTTAGTTTATTGCAAACCGACACTGACTTTTACCAATGTGGTGCTGGTGGAAGGGGGCATGGGCCCCCCGTCCTGTAGCAAGGAAACCCGCCACTTCGGCACCTCTACACGGCACTTCACAGACACAACGCGGCTACCGCGCAAATTACGTTTAACACGCGCGCCGTCCGAACGCGTACTGAACAAAAACCTATAGCTTTTTTCATGTGACACAAACAGCGATGAGACAGATATATACTAAGCTTTCGTGTTAGATAAAGAGGGAGATGGTAGCGAGGTGTAGAAGGCGTGGTCGGAGCGAAGGGCCACTAGCGAGCTAGGGGGTGTTGCCCGCAATGTACTCTAGTAGGTTGTTTTTTGTGCGTTGTGCGCGGTAGTGGGATTTCATTTTGTGGGACACGTGCGGCGTCCGCAGTAAATTTGAATCTGCCCGCCGCCGCCCGCCGCCCGCCGCCGGGTCGGGTAGCCCGGCGTAATTACACAGGCTGTATTCGGCTGCGTCTAGCCCCGGCTGTGTTTTGACTGGGGGCGTATTGGGCGCCCAGCGCTCGCCGCCTCAACGCGTTTTTCTTATAATCCTTTATTTTGCGACTCTCCTCTCGATATCTACATCGGTTTCAGGAATCTTCGATCCTTCGGGTTATAAATCATTGAGGGTTATATTTAAAGCTTGAATAAAAAACTTGCTTGTATATGCTTTTTATAAAATAAGATTAAACAGTACTTATCTATATTAAACAATATTTTTGGCTAAACATAAGCTGTAAAATTTTCATTGAACTATACGATTTTCACAGTTCGAATTGAATACTATTGAACTCTGCATTACACGTACAATAAATGTTTTTTTCTATTTGTAACATTTTCATTATGTGGTGACAAACGAACTTGAGGCTTCCGGAATACGTCAAAATAGCGAAGTGACCGTTGCCCATAGACATCCGTCGCAGAAAGTGATTCACAGAAAGAGAATACTTGTGTCCTATCCTGTGCCCACCTATGTGTCCTTATAAGGGAAAGATGGCTAAAATTAGGCCTCCAGTACGAAAACTTATTAGACTGTACGTGGAATTGCTTCCACTTGACGTCTTCTGTGGGGTATTGCACCGGACGAGCAGAATATTCGTACGAAGATGTTATTGCTGGGTCTACCACTGTTTTCATAAGATCACAATGTAAGACTATTGTCTTCATATTTATATTTGATGCTCTATCACCGAATCTCAGGAAAATTTAAGCGGTCTGTAAATAATTTTGTCCCAGTTACGTGTTTACGGCGCAAAAGGTTTTTATAAACCTAAATCATGATCATCAGCTCACTATGAGTCCCCACCGAGGGGCTCGGAGCCTACCCAAAGTTAGGGTGACTAGGCCATAGTCAACCACGCTGGCCCACTGCGGGTTGGTTAAACCTAAATGTTATGGTTTAATTTTTATAGCTGGACGGATGCCTGTCGCCAACGGTAGTTAAGAGAGATATTAAAATTTAATTGATTATTTCTTTGATTACGCTATTTATCGATTTTTAATATGTATCACAAATGTACAGAAAAGCATCAAACTTATACCTTCTTGAAGATGTTGACAATGCTGCATGTTATCAAATTTGATAGACGCGTAAATTTCTGCATAAAAATTGCATTGTTTAGAAATGCATATATTTTACCTATAGGTATAGCTTATTGATTTTAGTAGACAAAATAAAGAAAAGTGATAAATCATCATCATCAACTTGCCCTTATCCCTTACGGAGGGTCGGCACAGTATGTGCTATTCTTCCATACATGTCTATCAGTCATCATATCTGAATTCACTCTCTTCTTAAGCATATCCTCTTTCACACAATCCATCCATAATTTCTTCGGTCTTCCTCTTCCTTTGTAGCCATCCACATTCATTCTTAACACTTTCTGGTTTATGTCCCCGTCTCGTCGCATAACATGTCCATACCACGCTAACCTATTGCTTCTCAATTTCTCCACCACTGGCGCTACTTTCAAACTTCCTCTAACATACACATTCTTAACTTTATCCTTTCTTAATCGAAAATTAAAAACGGCTAAACTCACGTTTTATTCTCCGGTGACGGCACCGACTAGTTTCGGACCCTTCGGGGGTCCATCTTCAGGGCGAGTTTAGCCGTTTTTAATTTTCGATTAAGATAATGTCTCACGATAGTTTAAATAATTTAATTTATCCTTTCTTGTCACACCACACATCAATCTTAACATACGCATCTCAGCCACATGCAATCTCCTTTCATCCGCAACATTCAAAGTGATAATCAATATTACTAAATTATTATGTTATGATATCAACTTGTAAAATATGCCTGTATGAGTTTCCAAGTTATAGGAGGTTATCATCATATCACCAAGTATAACTTGAAAACTCACACATCAGAACCCTTATAAAAATTACTTCTATATTAATGGTAGCTATCCATCCCACCCTTAGATCTATCCATGATCAATGGCAGCCACACCAATGTATGATAATACGGCTTGTTGTTTCGCCCGTGGAATCCTTTTTTTTTCTCGCTGGGAAAATGCCTTTACGCACCCCCCCTCCGGGTTACCAGAGGGGGGTATGTGGGTCTCGCCGGCCAACAGATGGTAAAATGGCCGGAATACCCACTAAAAACCCAGCGGTGTTCCTTCCGTCCGCC
>LD689012.1:1332258-1373767 GCA_003118335.3 Papilio memnon
GGGCACACTTTAACATTTACACTGATTGTTAGTATTAGAAAATGATAACTTTTCTCATAAAACAATTAATTCTTAGGAGCAATAGTGCTTATGTTAACTGTCACTGTTATATATTGATACTTTTTACTTATATAATATACTTTCTTTTATATATATAAGATATCATCGTATTTTTAAATCAAGTCATTTAACGTAGAAAGCCTCTGTGAGTGAATGAAATAGGGTTGCTTGTTGGCCTACTTTATTAGCCAAAAATAATCGATCTATTTTAAATAGCTTTTTTTAAGAAAACATTTTAAATTGACTTACTTGTTTTTTTCTTCAATGTAAATATGACAACATACTGGTAATCATCTACGGTTCTTCTGGTTTAATGGGTTTCCATGAACGCTAAAAATCGAGAAAAAAAGAGTTGTTCTCAATAAACGATCAATACATTTTCGTGCCGAAACCCTTATAAAATCATCAAAGTAAATATCGCATCGATCTAAAAAGATCAATAATTGGGTTCGACTAAATTATTATGAAGAATAATTATTAAATATCAACTACAAGTTTAATATTCTAGTTAATTTTCTCAACAATGAATAAAGTTGGTAGCAGCGCCATCTATTGATAACTCAATTATTTTATTGCCATTAAAATGAATCTTTCAACATCTTCGTTTCTCGTTAGTACCAATAACTAAAAATAGATGGCAGTTTTCAACAAAGATAAACCCCATAAAATAAAACTCGTGAAATGGAATTCAGACTAATAATAAGAACATTCATCTCGTATATTTAATTAATAATTCATTTGAAATAATTAAATATTTTTATTAATTATAGGAAGGAAATTAAAAGTTCAATTGAAAAATACAATGTTTATTAATCACACTTACACTCAAAATATATAAAAATAGTGATATCGTTACAAATTATGCTAAATATTATTTTTTTCACAATCAAAATGCAACTGGCGATATGGAGACAATAAAAAACTTCCATTTATTAAAATACACAAATTAAAACAAGCTTAAATACATGTAAAATAAAATAAATATTTTTTAGTTCATTTTTAAATCGTATTTCTTTAAATTAAACCTAAGTTAAAAATGTTCATCTATTCGTTTATAAGCTATGCTATTTTTAATTCATTACTTTTAATCTAGTTGAGGACATTTAGATTTCTTCTAACTGTTTATTTTTTTTTCTTTATTAAAATATAGCTTTGCTGTTGTAAATATTTAAATGCTTATACAGGAATGCATTCAAATTTCATTATATGCTGTAATATATTAAAATTTCATTAAATGTTATCAAAAAACACACTGCATTAATTTCTTTCCATAAATATCACACACAGACGGAATTACTTATCACAATAACATTTTAGAAATATTTCGAATGGTAATGTTCCAGATTAAAGTGGGAATTTTCGTATAAATAGGTTTAGATAAGTGTGAAAAAAGTATTACGGAACAAATAACCTTTATTTGGTGATTTCACTTATAATTCATAAATAAAAATATTGTGCTTAAAATCTATAATCAATAAATGACATGTTTTTGTAGATGTATTGCAATGAAAACACTAACAGAAGGTTAAGACCACGCCTGTTTATTACCTTCTCTGTGCATCCGAGCGATCTCTGTACGTAACTTCTTCTCATTGTGTATGGCGGCTCTGACGTCAGCCTCCCTCTCCACTACTTCTTCTAACTTCTCCTTCTCCACTCTGAGACCGTTTAATTGCGACTGCAGCGCCGCTATTGTCGAGTATTCTGTATTCTTTAACTGAAATATACAGATTAAAATAATAAAAAAATCTCTACAAAAAAAACTAGGTGGCTCCATCTACAAGGACATAGTTCTTAAATAAATAAAAAAAACCTATATCACTCCCGCATACATAAGCTAACTTCCAGTAAAAGTCATGCCAAAATCCGTCCAATAGTTTCAGAGATTACTCGGAACAAACGCACTTGTGACAGATAGAAAAAAAATTAAAAACTAGTTTTTCGTTATACATTCCAAATACGTATTCTAGAAATATAGATGTTGTCGATATTACATACACTGCAATTTTATCAATTACATTGTCAAATTAAATGAAAATCGCGAGAAATTAAAAAAAAAATAGCTGATAACCTATTCTAGACTATAACCTATCTCTATACAAAATTTGATCCAGATCCGTTGAGCCGTTTTGGAGATAAATGGTAACAAACATAATCTATCCAAACATTCACAGTAGTACTGGTCTATTTTTCCTGTCCTCGTGTGAAACTTATCATTCATCTTGTCAATTCACCTGTGTCTCCCGTTCTTTAGCTCGTACTTGCTGGTGGAAGTCCTCCATCTCCTGGAGTATCTTCTCCCTCTCCAGCACGTTGTCGCGCTGCTGCTGTCTGCCTGCTTCTATCTTCTCTTCTACTTGTCTTCTTAGTGACGTCACCACGTCCCGCATCAGTACGGCGCGAGCTTCGCGCTCTTTCTCCCAGAGCTGGAATAGATATTTTATAATTCAGAATAATATGTAAAAAAATACTATTACAATAAAAATATTTGTTATTTATTATAATGTAGTGCGACAAATTTAATTCTACCATAGACAATAAAATGTTATACCAGTAGTTATATTAAGAAAAATTAAAAGATAATATAAAATGACAAAAAACACATGTAAAGTCACTTTTATTAGGCGCCATTAAGCTATTGTAATTTAGTTTCATAATACCCACCGGTTCAATTAAGTCAGACGAACTATACATACAATATTTTATATCCTTATTTTTGTAAATTCAAATTTTGATAAATTAAATCACCTTGTCTTGTTTCTCATTGATCTGTCTCGCTTCACCGTCGTACATAACCTCAATGTTCTTCAGTCTCTGTCGCTCCCTCTCCCTCCACTCCTCCACCTCTAACAGCGCCGCCTGCAGGACTCTCTTGTAACTAACGCACTTCTCTTGTTCAGAGTCGAAATCCTACAATTATATATATGCTATTTAAAATAAGTAGTTCTTGAGTTTGTAAAAACTAAATTATAACGATTAGTTTGATTGTTGAGACATGTAAACAAACAAACATACAAACATATGCATACATTACCCTCCTGAATAAGTCGGGTTAAAAAATTCCCCTTTCTAATATTATTGTAGACAAGCTGTTGCTTGCGATTTCGTCCCCGTGAAATTAAAAATAGTAATAAAAATGGCCTACATTACTTAGTGAAAACATAACTTTTACCATGGAAAGAATTTTTCAAATTAGTCCAGTAGGTTTTGTGTAATTCCAATACATAAAAAAAATACAAATATTTCATTTTAATAACATTACTATAAATGTATGGATAAAACTATAATCACCTTAATAACAGCTGTTTGCAATTTTTCCAACATTTTCAAGTCTAACTCTATCTCCCTCATAACTGCGGCCACTTTTCTCTTCAATTTGTATTTATGTAAGCCCATGTTCACAATATTCGTGTCTCTTTCTGCCAACAGCCGTGCATGTTCTCTCTCTCTTTCCTCAGATATGAATAATAGCTCATCTAATATCATCTTCTCTTTCTCTTCTTGCTTTCTCAACTTTTTAACGACTGTCTCTTTCTCACTTAACTCTCCTATCTGCCCTTCTAAACTTTCACGGAGCTCCTGAAAAAGAAATATTTTCTATCACACAGTTTTACCAGTATTTACTAAAGCGTTATATCTTACTAATATTATAAATGCAAACATTTAGATGGATGGATGTTTGTCGTAGCCTAAACAGCTAAACAAATCTCTATAAAATTTGGCATACATGAGGATAGTCTTTTTTTACTTCCACACGGACGGAGACGCGGGCGAAAGCTAGTATATTTATAAAAGTACACACCTTCATTTGTAGCTCTCTCTCTTTTAATCTCCCTTCTTCTATTTGAATCTGTCTGCGCAGAGCCTCATCTCTTTCCTGTAGACATTTTCTAGTTTCTTCTTCCTCTTTCTTCTTTTGTAATTCCTTCTCTACTATTTGTTCCATCCTGTACACCAATAATTTAACCAAATAGGAATAAGCATTATTAAATATTAAATGTTACACATTTTAATAATAACTTAAAAATATAAGGGTAATATAGAGTAAATTAAGAAAAAAATGGGATAGTTATTTTTTTTAAACATATAGACTCACTTTAAATGAAGCTTTATAAATGGAACACTCAGCAACATCAGGTACCAGGAGTACATAACATACCAAGCAGATTTAAGTTTCCCATTAGCTAGATAAGTGTTGGCAGCCCTCAGCTCAGGCTGGCGCAGTCTCCAGGCATGATGCAGGCGTAACTCCGCCTCATGTCTTCGCAGTTGTTCCTCCTTCTCCATTATACCCTGGTTGATCTCTTGTAAGGTGGACGTTGGTACTTTGTTGAGATATGAACTTGTGGGGAAAATTATAACAAAATAAAAAAAACAGTTTATCTACACTTAGAAGAGTTATGGGTTACTAAGTTTTTTAGCTGATTTAATAGTTTTTTGAATTAACAAAAATGAAAATGAAATCTTGCACAGTATAATTAAGTCAGAAAGTAACTTATAATCATAAACAAGAGAAATATTCCTTTAAAAGACTAAAATAAGTATTTTACCCATTCCTGTAGTATTTTGGCTGAGCGGCTAACATTTTCAACTCCTGTTGGTACTGCATATTTTCTTGGAACAACATTAGTTCCAATTTCTTACGTCTCTCTTCTAATTTACTGAAATGTAACACTCATTTTCAACACCAAAACAAATTAATTTAAACATAAATAAAATAATTGAAAAACACCTACGCTGATCTCATTTTCTTCTGACGGAGTATCTCAGCTTCTTTCTTAGCTCGTTCGTAATAATCATCCGTTGTCCAGAACTCATGGTGGCGTGATTTGTTGGTGTTTGTCTCAAAGTAATCTGCAATCTTCCGCAGCTCTTCAGCCCTACGAAGTTCATTGTCACGTCTATGTGCTGCTAAAGCCTGCAGTTGCCATTGTGGTTTTGCTCGAGACATGATCTGAAAATATAATTAACTAACTGTTGTTTGTCATGGTCAATAATAATAAAAATGGTTTCAACAGCCTATTTTAGATTTGCTTAAGATATTCTTGGTGTAAATTTTATCCAGATTTGTCCAGCGGTATTAACTCTATGTATTAACAAATACTCATACATTTATTTTATTAGAAAATGCAAAGTTATAGTTATGCTTGATTTAAGGATTACAATAAACTGTAAAATAAATATTAAATGAGTATGTATTTGTTTTAATAAAATGGTTTAAAATGATACTGTTTAAAATACTTTTAAGATACTGGCCCAAATAGCACCTACCTTCACTTAAAGCTTTATATGGTAAAATAAACTTGATCACCTTGACTGAGGGTATAAACAAAACAAGCCTTTATTTTTTAAACTTTGGTTAATAAACATCATTTTATAACAAAAGAGGTTTTATTTATTTTAAAGATATGGTAATTATACACATGTTGCTCTTATTAAAAGTATTCTAATAGTAACAAAACAGATTTTTTTTTTAATTCCCTGCCTTGATTGTTTTTCTTTCAGTTTTATTAATCTTTAAGGTACTTACCAAGCTTAAGGTACTTAATAAGCTTCGTCAAAATAATTATTTTCTCTTCTCTAATTTATTAAATTTGTTACTTTCATTAAAATTTTTCTACAACCAACTATATACATCTGTTTATAGTTCGTCATGACAATAAAAAAGTGTTTAGTGACTCATTTAGTTAAATCAATAATTACCAACCTGTTCGCTTCACTGCACACACGAATCACACACGATTTGGACACCAGATTGAGAGTAATTCGACCTCAGTCTTCAATGACTGGGTCGTTTATTTCACTTCGTGTGGGCGCCAACCGTCGAGCAACTGGGCCGTATGAGGTCAATCGTATAATTAAACTACGTAATATTTCACTTCCTATCGTGTTTCGTATGAGATCGCTCTCTGTCACGAATTATGATACAATCATCACATAACACATCGTTACCTAAATTAGAATTCAAAACAAAATATTCGTTAAGTCAAATGTGACATTTAGTCAACAGGATGACAGTTGCTAAGCAACCATGACGTTTAGAAACAATAAATGTTCGTTCTTGAACTTGAAGTACATTTGGCGGTCATTCGGTTCAACAGAAAATTATTTACCTATTCAAAATATTTTTAAATACCTACTCAAGTTTGTAGATTAACACTTTCTAAAATTATTGTATTTTTCATTATCTTGAAGGAGTTTGGTAAATATTTTCCATGTTGCACATTCAAGTTCATGTAAAGTTCCAATAGTAGTTTGAGCAGTATTTAATACCAAATTGTGTTATTATTTCTATCGTCCGTATCAGACGCGTTCTAAGTTTATCTTTATAAGTGAAATCAGAAATTGTGATGTGTATTTATGTGCCTTACATAACTCACAAGAAACTCGCTCAACTCTCATTATCCGCTAAACATCACCTATATCGCATGGTTAGCAGTAAGATAACTCGTATAGAGTTAAGCTCACATGTACTACCAACTTTCAATTTGTATTTATTAAAAATTGTTTTCTCTTTGTGTACCAAAAGTTTAAAAAGAAATAATATTTAAAATAACATTCACAAATTATTTAAGACACCTCTTTGTAGTAGTATCACGTAATCGAAATACCATTCTGATGCCTGATGCTAAAAATATGGCTTGAATATGAACACAACTAAATTGCTATTTAAAACTTGAAGGGTGTACAGTTGGAGAAGAAGCCCTAAATGTATCAACAGATAGGAAGATATAATCTTCGTTTGTTTTTCTGATTACTTCTACAAAGACGATGCTCCAGTTTCATGTTATAATGCACTTTGAAATTGGTAAAATTTACTAAATCGTTCATAGCCGATCACCGATAGTTATGTGGTTTAGGATGCGAGCTGCGGTACATTAAATTGTAATTACGGCTAAAAATCCGTTATTTGACTAGAGTTTTTGTTAATTTTCTAACTAAAACTAAAACTTTGTTTCGGTTACTGTTTAAAGCTTGATGCTTTCAGGTCACAGTGTTACTTTCCCTTCTTAAGAGAATGTAAATATATAAAGTATAGACTTCCGTACAATAAAAAATGACAAATTAATACATAAAATGTTTATTCGACAGCTTAAAAAGCGTAAATAGGAAGTAAATTGCAAAACGTGAGTTGGACACGACGAATGTGGCGTCAAATGAAAAAAACGCACTGTTACGTTACAGTTGCAAGTCGTAGATTCATTCTCTAACTATTTTAGAAAATGTCTTCAAATCATTCACTTATAATTATGATGATTTAATTATATATTTGTAAAGGTGCTAGTTCGTGGGGGAGTACTTAATTCTTCAGCTTTGAACATCTGTTTACAACGTTCATAAATCATATTTCAGTAGTTATTATTTAACACTTAAGCAAGGCACATCTAATAAGCTTGAAAGCTCTTGTTTTCATTGAAGCGTCTGTAAGCTTACGGCCTTCAAGGTGATAGCGGGTCACATTCCGGCCTGTAGAGAAAGATGGAAATATCTCCTAACTCTTTCTAAGAATCATGGAGGATTTAAAATTGTTGCCATACGGTAAAATTAAATACCGTATTGGTAGTTTTTATAATATAGTTTTGTGAAAAATCGTAAATATTTTTTTTAATTAAAGTATTTGCTTATCGTAATTGGAACTTGATTTAGTTATTATATAATACTTCATATTAATGTTTCTTCAAATAGAATACTTTCCCTGTAGTTTATGACTTCTTGCATATACCAATTTAAGGCAAT
Organism: Papilio memnon; assembly: GCA_003118335.3. Lineage (NCBI taxonomy): Eukaryota > Metazoa > Arthropoda > Insecta > Lepidoptera > Papilionidae > Papilio > Papilio memnon. The sequence continues at coordinate 1,340,056 of LD689012.1, forward strand.
ATAAGTGGTAATATTAAGCAATCTTGTTATAACGAATAACAGTGTAATAGAGTAATTTGTGAAAATGTCTGTTACAATTATAATACTTTAAAACGTAACATAAAAGTTTGCAGTAGAACTTGGTAACTTTTTAGAAATTCTTTAGTAGTACAGTTAACATAATCTGGCAGCACAGGTAGCCGGCAGTCAGTCGGGTTAAGGCTGCGCTTGCGCATGCAGACCGCAAGTTAAACTTTAAAATTACCTTAACACATTTTAGTTTCAACAAACGCATCTTTAATCTTATGAAATATGTTTAATAGTGTCATTATTAAGTGTTTTAAAGTGATCTACTTCCAATAACCTGTTGGAATACAGTACTATTCGTACATCTAGTGTCTATGTAATGCAGTAACGAAAGATATTTTTTTGTTTGTACGTCGGAGTGTAATAAGCGTGTTCGAAACCAAGAAATGGGCTTATAATTGGCCTAAATCAAAGGCCGTGATGGTAAGTCATATCACGGTAACACGCCTAGACGCCAATGTGTGCGTTAGTTAAAGGATTTGTATGCATGTGTTTGTGAGAACTACATATTTTACGATTGTATAAATTTCCTTTACATTTACTAAATGTATGATTAGTAACTTTCACGGTTTCTTAGTAAGTATAAGTTGAGTGGAGACTTTTTAATTTATTTAGTCTTACTGATAGTAACTCCATTCCATATAGAGGCAATGGACTAGAAAGTTGTTTGAGGCTTAATAAACGAGTTATCGTCGATTTATCATCGTACATCTGTGTAACATATTATTTAACGTTGAAATATAACTTATGTTGTGAATATAAAAGTGTAATTGATAAATATTTTCAAAATTGAAAATTTCTCATTAATATCAGATTTTTTTCTATATGTTTTAGGCTTTCTATATTAACTATTATATTCTATATGTATGTATGTAAAATACTTGATATATTGTAAAAATAAACCAACTTTTACACTCACAGTAATAAACTTTTCACTCGATGACAAGACGCGCAAAGAAAAGACATCAACGCGTTCGAACCATCGTTTCTAGACATTATTTCAAACACACTTTCATCATTGACCATTCGTCATCAAACATTAACTGTCTAGAATATTTGTTTAAGAAATTAAAACGTAGTATTAAACAGTTATTCTCTCTTTATACTGGTTGAAAAAGAAAAGTTTTTGTAGATTTTCCGATCCGTAGCAAAATTGTCAAAAACATTGACCAAACAAGGATTCCGTGGAGTAAAACTTCCATATTAATACGCCCTTTTTCCCTATCTTAGAACTCCTCAAATTAATTTATAAACAAAGCCAAGGTCAATCTCATTTTGTAGTCGGTACGTGACAACGCGCGATAACATCAGTAGGTCTACACAGAGCCGCGTTGTTAACTTCAAACTAAGTTGGAAATCATTTTTACGTCCTTAAATCTCAACAAGATAAATCTTTAACAAGCTACTTGAAGAATTTTAATTGTATAATAGCGTAGAATGATGTGACAGTTCTTTCCTAAGATCCTGAATTAAAAAATATACATTTCTACTTACATCGTATAGCAGATAAAAAAAACTTCAATGAACCTTAAAATTGTAATTAAATAACTAACTGTGTAGACATTTTATATCCGATCCAAATGCTGACAGCATAACTAAAATCATTTTACAAAGCAAAACTCATATTAGATTTCAACGTTAACATTCTGGTTTAAAATTGACAAGAACTAAAGAGCTCTTTCATATCACTTGCTCATTATTATAGTAAGCAATCTCATCTGCTTGTAACAAGTAGCCGGGGAATTTATTTTAGCGACCGCGGGCGCAGTCACTCCATCAGGACGCCCGGAGCACCGACACGCCGCACGCGACAGAGTACTTAGTACGATGTGTCTTAGTACAAGACTCCTATTTTTCTCTTCTATTTGGATTCGTTTATGACATTGTATTTTATACATTTGTATGTTATTCAGTACGTCTACCTTAAATTAATGGTCTAAGGAGGTTCTTCCACTTATTGGCTCAATCCAAAAGTATCTCTATCTATCTATCTATACTTATGCATTCTATCTGCCTTCCGTTGACTTGTCTTCAATCCGTTAAAAGTTGTCACGTTGAGTATTGTCCAAAATGATAGGTTTTTTTACCCTTATAAAGGGTCTGTCTGGTTTTAGAAGGTATAATCAGCATGGTTGTCGCCAAGGGGGGGGGAGGCAGCTGCCCCTCGAGATAATTGAAATATTTAAAATAGATGTAAAAACTACTTCTAATATGATCTAATTAATAGCTATACCTGCTGATGACGCCAGTAATAATCAATATACTTACATGTAAAAATACATGTACTTTAGTCGTTATTTAAAAAGTGAAAATAAACTTCAATTACCGTATATAACAAAGGCTACAATGTGATTAGGACGGTCACGTCAGTTCACGTGCGGGTAATGATAGTGCGACCGTGTTTAGAGCTCGATCCAGCGCCACCTGGCGACGGCTACCGGCTACTGTATAACTGGCATAGCTTCAGGCAAGAACGTGCTTCAATTTTTGTATAAATCGAACCACTTTCGAACTTGATACGGCAAGATAACATTGTTTTGGAATAAACTTTGTGTTTATGCAAAACTTTAAACGTTTTCACTACAGACTATTTTAATTAGTACACTAAGGGGCTGCCTGAGTGACCAAAAAGGTCTAAGTGCGGTCGTTACCGAGAAAATGTATAGTAAATTCGTTTAGACAGTTGTGCGAACAGGGAAGGCACACATGCGCGGTCGTAAACAACCTGCCGGCAACTTCCGTGAATATTCTCTAACGCATAAATAGATACGACAATAATCATAATTCATACGTGTAATAATTGAAAATTGCAACGAAAAAGCCACTAAACAACAGTTATATTCTAACTGCATAAGAAATTATTAACGTTAAACGTAATTAAAAAAGTTAACAACTTAGAAATGACGACCGTTTTCATATATTTGTTTACAAATTCCCAATTTAAATTAGAAATAGCTAATAATTTTCAGCACATGACATCGGATTGGAGCCTACTTTTAATTAATCGGGTGACTAAACATTTCTCAACAACTGCTAAATAGCGAATTGATTAGACATGTCTTTGTATTAGAGTTACCTCACGATGTTTTCCATCATTGCACGATCGTGGAATAAATAGCGTCTTTAAATATTATAACTAGAAAAGAATTTGTTACATTTCGATATGACTGACAGTCAAATTCCAGCGTGTCATTAGAGTGTCATTAAACAATGCTATGTCGCTGCGTTTATTAAAGATAACTGTCCCCAGGCTTACAGTTACACAGCGTTCGTGTTATGGCGGGAACCTTCGTGCTTGCACGTAATAACTAGGAGATTGAGTGATCTCTCGTTACGCACGGTACAAATTTTACTTGAAGCTTCCTTACAGCACGTATAAAGCAGGCTACGTTCATATACTAATATTAGAATTTCGAAAATTTGGAGGGATAATTATTGTTGCGTGTCTCCCAAACTACTCAACGGATCTAGATCAACTTGGTAGAGATGCAACATAGTCTGGAAAAATTTTCTATTTCGATATTCGAAGTCGCGGGCAAAAGCTGATGAATTAAAAAAATATAATGATATAATATTCTGATACGAAAATGACATTTCAGGGTATTGTAAAATGTATTCATCTCAACTCCTACTCTACTCAAAACAGATATATTTCTTATGCATGTACCAAAAATGTGAAACTGTGAACAAATTTACAGATTCCAAATTCAAAAATCAATAATAAATAAACAATATGAAGGTGACAGATAATAAATATTATTTTACTACTCGAAAATCGATATCGTAGACGTTAAGTGCTTTTAGTAATTTTCCTATTAAGCTTTAATACCATCGGGAGAACTCAACAACTTTTAAATTTACAAAGTTGTTTAGTGCGTTATAATCTTAAATTACTGAGTGCATTTTATTACACTGATAGTTCTGTAATAAACTTAACAGCTGTTGCATAAAACCGTCCAATGTGAATGGTACTTCAATAAATATTATTACTGAAATATTACGAACATAACTTTGCTTTAAATAGATTGATGATATTTGCATAACCATGCAAGCATAAAGTTCGATCTTTAAGGCCATCCTACTAGACATGAGAGAAGTCTCAGATGGTTTACACCAAAATAAATTTAACGAAACTTTGCAAAATAGTATAAGGTACAAGTACTATTAAATACTATAATAATTGGCGTATTAAAACATAAAAAATTTATTAAATGGGTCTTAAATTTCTTATTCTGTAATTTTGAATTTATGTTTTTAATAATACTCGAAGTCATATCTTCTAAAATCATAAAAAATGTCTTATTGCTCACTGAAATATGGAAATTGACTTTTTTAACTAGCTTTTGCTCGACACTTCGTCCGAGAGGAATATAAAAATTCTAGCAATAAATATAATCTAATAAGTATAATGTTACTTCGTGATAATGTCGCTTTTTGATGGTAATTTTTATTAAAATAAAAAATGAAATTTTCAAAGACTACTTACAATTTTTAATGGCAAAAATTGCTGTATCAGAAAACCTACCAAATTCAATAAGCTTACTAAATTAATTTAAAAACGCATAAGAACTTTTGTGATTATGTGGTTACTGCACAGATAATTAATTTCCCGATGAAAAGATAAAAAAAAAAACAAAGATGTGCAATTGATATGATCCCTCGTCACGAGTGACGTGACCAACAGACGGACAGACGTTTAAATATACATGCATCAAATTAATGATTTTTTAAATATTATCCATTTAATTTTTTTTATAAAATCACGTGGGTATTTAAATAAAAGGTACCCTGCTAAAATACTTATATAAATAACATTGCTTTACTCTCTTGGAAAATGGTAGATTACGGTTTGTTTTAGAACGGTTTTTTGTCAGTGAAATCCCACGGTTGTTTAAGTATTTTACATACGATGTGTACCTACGATAAGCTTTTGAAAAGCTTTTAATAAGGCTTTCAAACTTATTACTCTACTCAGACCGATTACTAATGGTTATATGATTATTTATTCAAATTTGAACCTTATTACATTTGTAATACGTATGAAAATGTATAATTATTTTAACAGCAACCTGATACACATGAATTTCCACAAAATTGCACATTAAGGTTATTAAGTGTACTAATTATGAATTTAATCTGCCCGCAATAAAAAGGGTTTTGTAAGGATTTTGATGTTTTTAGTTCAATAACAGCTTTTATAATTAAGTAGAAATTACAATCGATACCTTTGTGCTGCCGACGCAATTTTCTTTCATTTCCAATTAAAAAACTGCTTCAGAAACTTATTTGATGCTGAGATTAATTTGCATATGTACAAAGGCAACTTGGCACACTGCAAACCTTCTTCCTACTATTATACTTTCGTTGAATTTATAGCAACTGCTAGCTTTTATCAAGAAAGCATTTTCATTTTTACGCATTTACTGTCAAAAGTTCTATGAACATACATAAAATAAACTAAAGGAATAGGTTGAAAACATTGTGTTAAAACAAAGAATGTCATTGTCAAGTTAAAGTCGATTACATAGCTGCATTTATTGGTCGTCGAGTAACACAAGCACACATCAAGATACGAACGCAATGACATATCTTTGACTTTTAAGAGATAGGACATGCCAAGAGAGCGCATACTCCTGTAAGACACATTCTAAATACGTCCAATAAATTGTAATCTTACTTACTGAATAGTAAACACAGTTCGTTTATAGCTATACAATTTTACTTGTTATTGCACAATTTTTAGTGCCAGCGTGATCATTTTACCGTAACTGTAATCTGTCAAATACAACGGCTACAATTCTTTACCGAATCCATTTCTCAATCTTCAATGGTACGAACACATTCGCACACATAAGTAATTACTCACTCTCATAGTCGACATTTTAATCTTATCTGCGGCGAGCGGTCGCTATGAAGTTAAGAATTTCCTGCGCTCAGTGCAGTAGCGGCGCTTTTTATCTAGCGATCGTACAAGAGGATAGATAACTGTTATGACTATAGTAGAATATTTTCTATTCTTTTTATATCATAGTAACAGTCACTGTTCCTTGTCTATTACGTTCTAACCGTTTATTCTAAGCTATTACAAGTCCTACAGCTTTTCTATACTATAATATTATAAAGAGGAAAGATTTGTTGTTTTGTATGTATTAAAATAACTAAAAAACTACTGGGCTGATTTTTTTCTTTCACCGTTAGAAAGGTAATTTATCTGTGAGTAACATAGGCTATATGTTTTAATTTCACCCACTCGAAGTCCCGAGCAACAGCTAGTATGGTATAATTTCAGAAAAAGAGATCCCTAATTTATTGCCATCCTCATTATATTGCCAAAAGTATATCTAAGCTTAGTTTATTCATTGAGTCATGTTTTTATATTTTAAATTATATTTAAAACTTGACATTGATTAATTTCAGGTACGGTTTAAAGATGTCGCAGCGTGACTTTTCTGAGGTGAGTTGCATTCAGATTTTCTTATCAATGTTGAAAACAGATAAAGGTACATCTAGTCGAGCAACGTAAATCGAGTATTCAATACAGACGAATTGAGAACCGCCTCCTTTTTGGTGCAAGCAATCTTATTGATATTTAAAATGCGAAAGTTTAGATGGATGTATGTTTGCTAGAGTATGTATCCTAAACTGCTGAGCGGATCTCGATGAAATTTGGTATAGATATAGAGGATAGTCTGGAAGAACAAATAGGCTACTTACTTTTGTTTTATTTAATTCGACGAGGACGGAGTCGCGGTCGATACCTAGTACATAATAATTGACAGATTATTATGATAATGTACGTCAACACATCGTCTAGGAAGACCATTAATAAAACCACTGATAAAAATATTATCAATTTTTCTTCTATACTAATATTGTAAAGTGGAAAAATTTGTGTTTTTGTGTTATGTATGTATTTAAAGAACTCAAAATCTACTGTGCCGATTTCAAAAATTATTTCACCATTAAAAAGCTACGTTATCACTGAGTAATATTGACTATCTTTTATTCCATTTGGAAGAAGTCGCGAGCTACAGCTAGTCATTTACAATTTTAACGTACTCAAATATCCGAACAATATTCTGCTAGACTTAAAGATACCGTTGTCATTTTAACAGTATATGAGATGAAATATTGCAGAATTAAAAAAAAATCATACACCAGTTATATTGATAACCTACCGTTATGAGCATTAATTGAAAAGTTTCGACAATTGATTAATTTACATGAAACGTTCATAAAATTATATTTGTTATGATAGAACAAGGCAATTTAACAGTCTTCAAAGAAAAATACTGTTAACTTGGAAGCCATATTTCATCGAGTTTTTTTTAACATTTATGACATTTTCAGACCGCTATAGTTGACAATTCTCGACACAGTTTCTTCTAACATTAGTCTTGTGAAGTGGGTTATAAGAGCTGTGGTAATTAAGGTCTCTGGATTTCCTATAATTAATAACATAAAATATTAAAACTCTTTAATTCAATTATTCATCTGATAGATGAAATAGCGCTATATTTAAAACTATTCCCATCCCTGTCTATTCCAAATGACATGGGAACCTGATTAAATAAACCAAATCGTAAGGATGTCAAAATATTACCGTCCCTGCTTCAGACTCAGACGAATTACCTTAATAAAAGTCACTATTACCGTTTCCTCTAATTTCCTTTACTCATTACACAAAAACCCATTCATTTAGGTCATTAATTTATACATAGAGTGGTCAAATCTCGTATCTCGTTTCATTTGGATACATTTAGCTGCATACTACATTTTTTATAAGTTTTATCTTCGTTTAGCCAATAAATAATTCCATATGCAAACTTCGTACATCGTACGTGTAAACATTTTCTTTGTATGAGTTGCGACTTCATCGTGTGTGGCACTTTTAAACTAAGAAGGTAATAAGATTATCGCTTTTTTATCGCGAAATTCTACTTCCATAATAATCTCTGTCGTAAAAAATGGCTTTATTAATCCTTGAACAAGTTATAGCGAATAAATTAGTAGTTGGATAATGACGCAAAACACCGTAGCTATTAGTAGTTGATGATAGAATTTCCTCAAATTTGAACCTATTTGAGCCTCTGTGTTGTAAACTAGCGATCTGCCCTAGCTTCGCATGGATGGCGAAGAATATACGCCTTGTTTTGTTTTTTTTTTATATCCTATTACGTTTTTGTTATATGTTGTATGGATATAACAAGATAGATTATTAATATTATGAAGTTGGGTTTTAATTGCAATCACTGGTAAAAAATCTAGTTTAGAATGACATCTGAACCGACTATATAACTAAATTAATAAAAGCAACGAGATAATGATTTTTAGTTTTCTTCTTCTTCTACAGCTCTACAGCCCTTTGTGGGCCTTGGCTTGGTCCAGCAACTTTTTCCATTTCGGCCTATCTCTGGCCACGGTCCTGCAGTTTGCTATGCCAACGTTTTTCGCATCTCGGTTTATGCCGTCTATCCACCGGAGTTTTGGCCTTCCTCGACTTCGGCGACCTTCGGGATTACTCGTCATAACACTTTTAGGTACTCTAGTGTCATCCAACCGCTCCACGTTGCCCGCCCATCTGAGCCTGTTCAATATAATGTGTCCCGCCACGTTCAGTAAGAACTAACTTGTAACTCTATGACTAGTACCAAGAGGTACAAGTCATAGAGCTCCGGATTATACCGGCTTCGCCATTGGTTTTCTTCACACACGGCACCGAAGATGCGTCTCAGGACTTTTCGCTCGAACACCAGCAGTGCATTCTCATCCCCCTTACTAAGAACCCAAGTCTCGGAACCATAGGTGAGTACTGGCCTCAAAAGCTTTGTGTAGAGTAGCAATTTCATTTTTCGAGTAAGAAGTTTAGAACGAAAATATCTTAGCAGGCTGAAGTAGCATTTGTTTGCCGCCAATATTCGTCTGGTTTAACCGAACTATTTCACAACTGTTGTGCGATTTTCGATTGTTTCGCAGCCAATTCAACTGTTTAGTTGCACAACTAAACATCGAGTAGTGTGCGCACCTCCATATAAGCTCATAGGAATCAAAGCGAGAGTAAACAGTGGTACGATAGTTTAGTCAAAGGTATGCGCGCTCTAACAAAATTATTCAAATGTCTCTGACATTGAGCTTAATCTGTTCTTAACGCTTTTATACAACCTTCAAATCAAGTTACGATTTTCATATCAGCAAACGTGGACAAGTTGAAAGAACTCAATTATTATAATTCTAATTATCATATTATAATGTCGAATGTGGGAACGGAAACTAACGATTCTTTGATTACTTTTTGGCTTTTAGAATAGAGACGATAAGATAAGCCTCCGAGAGTCTACTTAATATTATAATGCGAAAGTTTAGATGGGTGGATGGATGTTTGTTAGAGTTTGTAGGCTAAACGGCTGAACGGATGTTGACGAAATTTGGCTTATATGTAGAACCTAGTCTGGAAGAACACATAGGCAACTTACTTTTGATTTTTTTAATTCCACGCGGACGGAGTCGCGGGCGAAAGCTTGTTTTAAATAAAGAAGAAGTTACCTAGTGTAAAACATATCAAATATGTACATCTAACCGTGGGGTTCCATTACAACGGATGCTTGTATATGTTTTTTTTTAAAGAACACACTATATACACTACATAAATTTCTACGATGAATTGTCATAGAAATTGATGTATTGTAGCTGTTAGCTGTTCATATAGGTAACTTTGCATGTTATAATAAACATAGAATGAATATAAACTTCTGAGAAAGGCGAAATAATAATAAAGGTCTGTAGATTACATTTATTTTTTGAAAATAAACCAACCTTTAATCTAAATACATAGAGCTAATTTTATCTGTAAAGGTCGGACACATTGGCCAAGTCATCTTACAATTTGCAATCTTTTTATGATGCCGAATGGCAAGGAAATTACCCGAAGTGGCTACTCATGTAATTATTACAAATTAGAGTTGAATTACTATTATTGCTTCTCATGAGTCGACATTCTAACCTACCAGTCCGCGGCAGAAACAAGCGTCGTCTTTGATTCTGAAAACAAATTGTTTATCCCAATAAGAACTCAACCTTTTTTCCTCTCGCCCTCTCTCTCTCTCTCTTAATTCTGTTTCTATTTTACTCACCCTTTTTCTACATCCAATCAAAAAGTATTTGCACCTCATTTACAGCACCCATAATTACTCTTTACTCTTATCTTATGATTTTAAGCATATTTTTATTTTTTCAGCAGTCCTTTTTAATAGTACATGTCTCAAGATAGTTATCCTTCTCTAACCCGAATAGAAGACCTAAGATGGAAAGAATACTTTATTTATAAAGCATTGTTATGTTTGTATAATTGATCTGATTCCCAGAATAGAGTCCATTGTGTTCCCGGCTTTAATTATTAAAACCCTTATAAAAGAATCAATTGCACCGCACAAATCTATAAAGTTTTTTTTATTAACATCGTAAGGCAATATGTTTGCCTCCGCCTTTGTATAAGAACGAAAACGGCGTGCGCACGCGCATGCCGCATCGAATGCAGTGACGGCATGACTTGACGAATGTACGGCTTATACGAAATTCATGTAATTCGAAATACAAACGGTGTTAAAAGATTGAATGTATTCAACTGTTGGCTTATAAGCGAGAAATAACAGATTGGAGATATTTCTTTGTAAATTTGAATGTACAGCTATAAGCGATATTGTGATTACGTGGTTAACTAAGCCTAAACACCACTAATTCAGGGTAGTGTTTGAGTCCTAACGTGTGAACGTATATCAACTTACGACAAATGTAGTATTTAAAAATACAACGGCATTTAACTTATCTAAAAATAATCAACCGTTTGCTACCGTGGATTGCAAACAATCCACGGTTATAATCATATATAATAGTGAGCATTAAATTCAGACCACACAGAGTTTATAGCCTTGACTTAAGTTCTTGCATTATTATTAAGAACTAAATGACACGTCAATAAAACGCGTAAGAAAAATTAGAGACAAAATTAAATTCAAATCTGACTTGCTAGCTTTAAACACAATACATTAATTATTATTCTCTCTCTCTCTCTCTCGAAGTGCCTCTGCATTAATGGAGGTTGGCCGTCAGCTCAGCGAACTTTGGCAATATTCGTCCACTCCTTGATATTTCGCAACCACGATTTCTTTCTTCTTCCAGCGCGTCTCTTGCCTGCGATTTTGGCCATCATAATCAGTTGAAGAAGGCTGTATACCTGGTGTCGTAAAACATAATTATTATTAGTCAAGTAAAATAATATAAAGTCTTAAATTTTGTAAAATGGAATATCTACAATTTTATGCATTCCTTAGATAAATGTAATCTGTACTAATAGACTTATTTTTTATGGCTGGATTCATATTAATTTGCCGTATTCAATTATTGTCATATATATTATAACATTTTGGTACTTTCTTCTTAATTCTATTATCTTTTTATTACGTGCTTATTTTACACGTGTTATAGTATAGCCGTGTAATGTGTAACCGGTTTTATAATACTCTCAGAGCTCGAAAGCGATTATAAATCTGGTTTCGTTAGGGCGATAAGATAAATAGAATTATAAGGTATACGCATATCAACGCATACCCGATTCAAATAACAACAAATTAACTTCTGATTAGAATTAGTAGACTGGAAACCCAACACAACTTTAATCGAGTAGATAGAAAAGTACATTGCACGTATCACTCGTAATGAAAGAGCTTTTATTCGAGAGGAAATCTTAAAGTTCAATTGTTTTTCATCTTATTTAGACTAATCTATACTAATATAATAAAGCGTAATCACACACTTCTTTGTTGCCTAAGATGTCAGCAATTACAGCATATTTTTGAATAATTCTTTTTTAATAAAAAGCCCTACACTTGCATTACGCTTTAGGCTATATATTTTCACGCCATTAAACTTAGGGGGTAAATATTTTGGATAAAAACCCTAATGTGGGAAAGAGAACATAAGTTGCTGCCAACATCAAGGAAGCAAGATTGCCATAGTAAGGTAATTAGTATTTTGACATTTGCAATTGAGAATTTGACAAATGTAAACAATAAAATAAAGTTGTTATAATTTCAAGCGGATGAAGCCTAATGGGAACAGCTAGTTTTTATAATATTTGAAGGTGTAAAGTATATTTTTGTTGTTCCACTTCTTCATAATTATTTGCATTATTTTTATTGAAATATTTTTTTCAATAACGGTAAAGGTTGCCCACTTCCTCGAATTGTCAGATTCTAATCTCATGCCATAAAATTCCAATCTTCAAAAGTATATAGAATAGTTATAAAATATTCATTAATAAACAGAAAGTTTAACAAAATCTGAAATCGAATTTATATATTAACACGTGTTTTATACAATGCTCAGGGTACTATTAGCCGTTAAGTTAGGAGTAGGCTGGCTTACTTGGTAACTTAGCTCAGTTTTAGTGGCGATTGTTGAGCACGCACTCGGCTCCACAATACGTCATATTTCAGCCCAGACGAGGTGTCCGCACTCGGTGTACAATTTACTAAATTTATGCGAGTTTGTAATCTTTGCTCTCGGTGAGGCGTTGACTTCGAACTTTAATAACAGACTTAGTTTGAATGACTCCATTTACCTAAGCGTATATGCGAAATAACAATTTAGTACGTTGCTAGTAGGGCTAGAGTTTAATAATATCAGTTGAGATGTACTTAACACCGGACGGATGAAAGGAGACTACATGTGGCAGAAATGCGGATGTTAATGTTGATGATTGGATAAGATACGAAATTAGTATATTAGAGGAAGTTTGAGAGTAGCCCCAGTGGTAGAGAAGGTAAGGAGTAAAAGGTTAGCATGGTATGGGCATGTTATGAGGAGAGATGAATCGCATGTAATAAGGAGAATGTTAGGTATGAGTGTGGAAGGGTACACCGGTAGAGGTAGACCTAGAAAGAGATGGATGGATTGCGTGAAAGGTGACATGATCAAGAAGGGAGTGATGACTGAGATGACGTATGATAGAGTTATGTGAAGGACAAAAACCTGTTGCGCCGACCATACGGGAGTAGGATAAGGAGGAAGATGATGATGATGTACTTAACACCATCCTCTTTATTTGTAGATCGCAAACACTTCCATGTTGTTAAACTATCGCATAAGAGGTATCAAATATATTTTATTTACATTATTAATTCAATATCTTGCGAATACATCGATAAATCAATTTGAAGTAAAGATAGGACATCCTTATAACTTCCGCCTAACTTTCACAAACAGGCAATAAAAGGCCCGGCCGATTACGTTTACGTGGGTATAATATAAATAATAACACTTTACTTAATTGAGAATAATTAAAAGTGCATACATATAAAATAACTGTTCTGTTTAACGCGTGAAAGCTTAATTACTCTCGAATTTTTATTAACTTTTACTTTTTTACAAATTTTATATACTTATGTATGAGGTAATTTTTAATCTATTTTTTTTCAAGATGAGTAAAAAAATTACATAGATTAATTATTACTAAAGCGCTAAGCGCTAACCTAACCCTTCAACCGTTACCCCGACAACGTTAATAAGAAAAGAGAGTCTGTTCTTCTATTTCCGCGATTAAAACGTGTTCATACCAGAAAAGATTTGCTATTATTATTACTTACCACAGTTCCTATTCTATGGATGCTAATTACGTGAAGAAATATTTCCAATGCAATATTGAATAAGGCGAGCAATTGAAAAGGTTTAATAGCAGGAACTGGGACTGCGGTCGATTATGAACCATCTGCGGTGGACGCGGTATCCGTGTCGAGCCGACAAAGGCCCCGTATTCGATTCCCCTGCGATCATTTCACACTGAGTAATTTGAACAATAACGTAGTGGGGTACAAAAAAAATAAAACGCCATTAAAATACGCCATCGTTGTAAAGGTTAAAAACCAATAAATATTAATGACAGTCGGTTTAAGTCGATGTATATAAAATACATTGTTACAGAAGAAAATTGTACTCAATTCTGTTTACTTTTTAATTTTCAATTATACCTTTCTGTTTATACCACTATAAAGAATACATTGTAAATTTTATTGCCTAAAGTCTATAAATTATATTGTTTTAATGCAAATTATAATACTTCATTATTATTTATTCAAACAATTTTACTTGTTATGATTTAATACAAGCAAAATACTGTTATTATTAATATATCTATACTAATATTATAAAGAGACGAGATTCGTATTTTTGTATGTATTAAAATAAATCAAAACTACTGGGCTGATTTTAAAAATTCTTTCACTGTTAGAAAGGGAATTTGTCTGTGAGAAACGTAGGCTATTTTTTTGTTATTTTTTAATTTCACGCGGATGAAGTCGCGAGTAACAGCTAGTTACCTATATTTAAAATTCGAACTATTCAGATGCTAATAGTAAACTGTCTGCAATAAAGATAAATTCCTTTGGATTATCGCACATTAATAATGTAGGTATATTAAGATATATTTTAATGGTAATTAAATTCCACGATGTGAACTGCAAGCCAAAGCAATAAATTGACCAATATAATTTTTATGTCAAGTTTTTCGCTTTATAAATAGACTTAAATTACATACAATATAAACACATTTATGACTAGCTACGAATGCCACAAGACGTAGCACTATCTTTGCTGCAATTAGTATTATGAACTTTATGCTTGGTTGATTACCGATCCATTAAAAACGACCAGAATAATGTAGTTTTCGAACTTTAAAACATTTTGTTTGCTTTTTCATCCAGCGCAATCTTGAGCGTAACCGATTCAAATAGACCCCTCCGGAAATCGCCCGTTCCAAATTTGATTTCAAAGAATTTAAAACCACGGTGGTCATATTATACTGGCCAGCTATAAAATACAAGTTGTCCGCCACGCCCTACCTGGATGGTCTGCAAGGGTACAAAATAAAAAAAAAGTATACTTAATCCGCGATAATGTTCGGCGTAATAACAGACTGGATATAATTAAATGGAAGAAGAAACAAATTTGAAGCGATAATATCCTTGAATTAGTTCTGAATAGGTACAGTCAAGAGCACCATATTAATGTTTAATTGATCGTAAAATATGTCTCGTACGATCCCAAATTACGAATAAAACTTGACTCATGAATATTTTTAAAATTGTTTATACGCAGTATTGTGCTTTATGTCGCGCTACTAAAAAGTGTAACTTGTCAATGGTCGGTTTTTGATCAACAGTGATTCTTGACCAGCTCTTAGACTACTAAAGTTGTTATGATTTCACTTACTATGTCGTTATGCTTAAAATTATATTATTTACCTCTATATCGAGTAGTTAAAACTGCGTGTTTCAAACCACAAGCTGTCGCCTCTAAGCTATCATTTTGACAGCAAAAACAAGATGGCGGAGATGATTACGCGCGAAACCGATTGTCACGAGCGCATTCCGATCGTATACTGCACGCGTGCACAATCAAAAAACTTTCAATGTGAAAGAAATTCCTTCTAATTTATAAAGAAATTATATTATCAGTGCGTAATAGAAGTACTAACTTTAAAATAACATGCGAAAATCAATCGAATATGGCTTTTGAGCTAAGTTTAAGACATAAAATAAAACTGTTAAAAGTAAATATACGTTTTTTAAAATGAATCCTGACAAGAAAAGGCGTAAGTGTTACACACGGCATGGTATTTGTTAAGTAATTCCAGGAATGTATCGCATATCGTGCGTTATTATGCAAAAATTATCTTATCAAATACGAAATTGAAAAATTCGATACATCGTATGGGAAATATCGTGCATTCTCAATTCGGTCGACTTATATAAATAAGTATGGAGTCGTGAGCTGGCCAACGCCGCTGGCCAAAGTGGACAGATGCGCGGAAGTTGGAAACATGAAGATTTTTAATGCATAATTGGTTGTCGCCTCAAGCTTGGAGAGGGAGAGATTTGCTGAAAGTATTACTTTTCTTATAACAAACAATCTGACATTCTCATTTATGTAGTTACTTATAACATCGTACCGTGACGTATTCCGTGTTTAAATCCGATTCCCATAAAATCTTCACTCACGTGCGTGTACCAGAACCTTTTAACAAAACCATCAGAAATTACAGAAATCCGGTCTCAAATATTATGTGATTTGTCTCGGAACCCACACACGTTAATTGTTTTATACTTGCCAGGTAAGAATCTCGTAATTATCCCGAGGTGCACACAATGAGAAAATGAGCGGGGAAAAAATAGACAAAGGATGACCGACGACGCCATGTTTTTTTTTGTTTTTTTTCTACGTTCGTACCTGAGAGGTTTCGAGGCCCAATTCGAATGTTTTAGTTGTTCTATTTGCATTTTTTGTTGACGCTCAATATTTCGTTTGCTTTCACTTGCACCGGCAACGTTTCTCATTTCAATATACGTCTGATTAGGTACAAATTGTCTTATGCGTGGTTTTATTTGGATCTAATTGCGATGATAATACGAAACACACAGCTTATAAATGGCTACGTTGTTACATGCATTTGTATCTATGACGTATTTCTATTTAAAAAAATCTGGCTAGTCTAGCGATAGAGTATTCAAACGTTAAATAATTTGATTTAGGTTTCCCGAATTGTAATTTACTTAAGTAATTTATTCTGGAAATAATGTAGCAATATTGTTCATTCAATTATGATTAACATTGTAGATATTATTTAAAGATATTATAGCATATTTTAATTAAATGAGTATCGTTAGTAACATGCGATATTTAAAAAGTATGTTCTTCCCAAATCTTGGAGATAAATTGGAGATGGTTCAGAGGAAAAATAATTACCGTGTAGGTCGCTACGTGGCTATCAGGCGCCTCTTTAAACGAAATTTTAATAAAGCGAATAAGTGGCCATTACGGCCGTCATATTTCAAGATGGCCGAAACAATCACGTTGCTTATACCTGTACGTACTGATAAGTGTTCTTATAATGAAATTTCGCAAACTCTACATTAGAAATAATTTGGAATTTTATCATAAATACGATATTAATTGAAAATAGCAACTTTTGACTCATAGGTCAATTATAGTAAAAACAGTAGTAGTGTAGACAATAGCTAACAACTGACAATTTGATGGTCACAGAGCAACGAACAGAGAGTGCGACAAGAGCAATCAAACGAATTCTTACAGCGGAAAAATCGGTGCGTTTACGCTCTAAAACTCAGTGTAATTGTGGGTAATCTGTACCATGTTGGAGGACTTTGATGAAATATTTTACACTAGGAAGTTTTCAGATTCTTATCATAACTATTTGTACTTTTAATGTCTTTGTCACGGCTATCCTTGTATCTTATGTTGAGAAATGTTAGGAATGCCATCATTGCTCTAGAATAGCATAGTCTGAGCCTAATCGATTTTCTTAGACAACCGCAAGACCGATGTAATTTACTTTCTTCTTTCACATTTTTATTTATTGTTGAATACTTCATATTGTCATGCCTCTATCAAAGTCAGATATCGAGTTTAAATTATTGTCACTGATATAGGGAATCAGTCACATTAGATAAATCTTACTCGGCTTGTTTGCTCTGCCCTAATTAACCTGCATAAGTTCGTAATAGAGTCTGGCTTTTGCATAACTTTGTACAGTTGCAAGCTGGCAAGTTTAATATAATTTCCTATAGCAGTACGGCTTTAACACTTACAACCAAGCTTAAAGTTGTATTCATACCAAAATATAGCAACAGGTTGAAGGTAAAAATGCGTATTTATCGCTTATTTATGAACAGTCAATACAAAAACACGAATACGACATTTAAAAGTCTCACGCAATACATTACGTTGTTACTTGGAGCAGACATTCAGACAGGATAATGCGACGCGGCGATGTACTACGCACAAGACGTACAGTCATTTGACTGGATGTTTAATGGTATGGTAAGAGAATGCGGTTCGTGAGAAAAAAAATAATCTCGCTTCCGATGCGGTCCGCTAGATAGCGCAGGTGGTAACGCCTCACGCCCTTTCAAATTTAGACGTGGACCTTTATTTTTAAAGTACTTCGCTTAATATGGATAAGAGTGAACCGTATTTGGTGTAAGAGTATTTCCATTCTCGCATAAGTTCCAAATACGTCGGCGTTTGTATTAAATGGATAACCTTCCACTTTGAATACAGCGATCTGAAAGTCCTAAGACTTGTACAATGAACTAATATAGTAGGATTAAAGCCATAACATTTATTTTATGTGAGAAGAAATTTTCTTTTCGCTTCTGCCGATACCGACTCTTTGGTTATAAAGTCCAACTAAATTAGTCACTCTTCAAACCGATTAATTTCGAACTTTAGTTAATATTCTGTACTAGACATTACAATGATACTTCTTACTAATATTATAAATGCGAAAGTTTAGATGGATGGATGGATGGATAGATGGATGTTTGTTAGAGTTTGTAGCCTAAACGGCTGAACGGATCGTGATAAAATTTGGCATAGATGTAGAGGATAGTCTGGAAGAACATATAGGCTAATTGGTTTTGTTTTTTTTTAATACCACGCGAACGGAGTCGCGGGCGAAAGCTAGTATCTTATAAAAGACAATTTTTGTTCTTTACATTCTCTCTCGCTCTTGGTAAAAATCGCCAGTCAGTAAATCAACCGATGGACCAACATGGACCATCTACATCTGCAATTACCAAGACTCATGTACGTGTTTCAATCAGTTTTCTCATTTACCTGGTCCAGGACGTTATAAAAATATGAATAAGGATTAAATTGCAAGAAAAAAAAACAAATGAAGTCTGTATAATCTGTTGATATTAAACCTGTCATCAGATCGCTAGGAGTGTGACACAAAAAATATAGAAGCAATGGCACACGAACAGAAGTCAATCGTTGACCGGTTTTTGAGGGCCTCGGAATTCAGTAGCACGTCGACATTGTCTTTTTATTGCCTACTTAATATGAGCCCGGCCCTGGAGCCCTTTATGCCTTTGTTATGGCAACACAGGACATTTTGATTTGTAAATATTTATGAAAGGTTTTATTATACAGTTTCTTGGAAAATGGCTGAGGATTTAAGAGTATTTTGTTTTTAAATGCAAAAAAATCACTTTAAAACATTATTAGAAATTCTAACGCAGCTTTTTATAAATTTTTATTTATTTAATAGATATATTCTTAGTGAAACTTAATAAACGTAAACTAAATTTTTACTATACAAACTCACACGCCACTCTCCAATTTACATCCAGTTTGGTCAGTGAAATCATCAATAAAGGAATAAAACATTAAATCAACACGATCATAAATGTCCGAACCAATTAAAATCAAAACCTTTTATTGCTCGTCGAATTCGAGGCTAATTGCGGTAAGCAAGAAAATACCACGGCATTTACACGCATGAGAGTTCTGGTTGTAATAATGAAAGATTCTAAGTAAAACACGTTATGTTTAAAGATTTAGATTAAGGCCACAAACAAAGCGGTTTGCCATTAAGGTTGCCAATTTTATGCCAACTTACTCTTTATACTACGACCAGATTGATCTACCATATGAGAGGTCTATCTTCTGTTAGTCCATTCCAACATCCTTAGATTCAATCGACCATCCGTACTACTTCTTTCAATGGCATACTAAGTCTCTCTCTTTCTTTATCTTTCTATCTCTACTTACTTTACTATTCATATCTTAATGTATTAATCCGTTTGCAGGTAGAGCCAACCGGCTCTGCGTCTCTGGGGGCGGCCTCCAGAGCTCTCTTCGTTGAAAAAGTACGCGCCTCCAACGCGGCATGCCAAGCTGGCGACTTCTCAACAGCTGTTGCATTGTACACTGATGCGTTAACACTTGACCCCGCCAACCACATTCTATATAGTAACAGGTAATGGATATCACGCAATTTGTAAACTGTGACTAATTATCAAAACACATTTGAATACTTCGCATATTTAACGTATAGCTAACCTAAAATTCTATTGCTCTGACTCATGGAGCACCTATTTCCTCTTTTCTTTCAAAGACAAACGTAAATATTTGCTTTATAGAATTGTGTTAGTTTGTATCCATTACTTGTAAACGACAAACGATTTTAAACTGTATCATCTATGTCATAGGTCTGCAGCTCGTTTAAAGCAAGGTCAGTTTGCAGCGGCACTGCAAGATGCGACACGAGCGCGGGAGCTGTGTCCTAACTGGCCGAAGGCTTACTACAGACAAGGTAAACAGTAGTCATTAATTTATTAACTTTGATTAAAACTAAACGTAGTTTTTTCAAATAATTTCTATATCAACGGGTATGGTTTGTGAGCGATAAACCCGGCAACGAATTTGTCCAACAAAAAACCCTCAAAAGGGATAAAATTAAAAAGATAAAAATCGACTATCTAAACTGCTACTTGCATACATGACAGTTTTGTACATTTTTTACATAAGAAAACAAAAGCAAATGTATTCGAAGACATATAAATTAAAAAATGTCTGCCCAAAAGGTAACGTCATGATGAGGGATAACCATTTAATACACATCTTTTTTTCTTTTAAACGTTAAATTAATTATCTGTGCAACCAAGGAAGCTATTTTCTCTTTGAAAGTTAATCAACTATGATAATGAGAATAAATATCACCAAGTATTCAATGATTGGAATAATTAAACAGTATTCTGATGCAATTGAATTGCATGCGATTGCAACGGATTGCGTTTTCCGCTTTTCTACTGCAAATTGTCAATAGGCATACTTTCACTTTTCTTGCGTGCTTAGACGTTCTACACATTTGTCTTACACTGGCGTACGATAAATTCAAATTGCAGTTAATAATTTTAATGTGTGTTTAAATCATTTATAATAGGACTTTACATTTTCTGGTTTTGTAATATATTTGGAACTAGCTTTCTCCCGCGACTCCGTCCGCGTGGAATTAAAAAAAAAAACAAAAGTGACTAACCTATGTGTTCTTCCAGACTATCCTCTACATCTATACCAAATTTCATCAAGATCCGTTCACCCGTTTAGGCTACAAACTTTAACATCCATCCATCTAAACTTTCGCATTTATATTATCTATTAGTAAGAAGTAAGATTAGTAAGATATACAAAATGTTATCCGAGGAACGGTTAACATAGATAGTTATTTTGAACTTCTATTTTTTATCATTATTATAATAGTATCAGACTTCTTTGGCAATTGCATTATTTAATTATATTAATTTGTACCAGGTGTTGCTCTACAATGCCTGGGCCGTCATGGAGAGGCGCTGGCTGCGTTCAGCTCGGGACTGGGCGTGGAGCCTACATCAAGGCAGCTTCTCGCCGCGCTGGTGGAAGCTTCCCTTAAATCCCCCCTGCGCGTCACACTGGAACCGACCTTCAGGCAGCTGGAGGCTATGAAGTTAGATCAGTCGCCTTTCGTATTAATTTCGGTGGGTTTATGTGTCAATTAGTTATTTAACATAGAGGCAATAGACTATTCGATAACTTGAATATACTAATATAATAAAGCGTAAACATACACTTCTTTGTTGCCTAAGATGTCAGCAATCACAGCATATTTTTGAATAATTCTTTTTTTAATGAAAAGTCGTACACTTACGTCACGCTTTAGGCTATATATTTTCACGCCATTAAACTTAGGGGGTAAATATTTTGGATAAAACCCCTAATGTGGGAAAGAGATCATAAGTTACTGCCAACATCAAGGAATCAAGATTGCAATGCTTTGTCATCATGTCATGTCATTTTGACATTTGCAATTGATATTTTGAAAAATGTAAACAATAAATTAATGTTTTTATAATTTCACGCGGATGAAGCCGCAAGGGAACAACTAGTTGATACATATTTTTCGACCTTTTTAATGCAATGCAATGAACATAAATCACATAAAATCAAGATTTCAAGATTATTATTCGAAATTCATAGTATTTGTGTGACTGTTTTTTTTTTAAGTTTATTAAGCTTTACCAAATATTCAAAACGTGAAATTTGTTTATTCTCTTTATATCGTATTAACTATAATTAAATTGTTTGAATATTATACATTCGATAATGGTATAAAATACGAAATATTCAACCGAAGTAGATGGTATTAAATATATTTATGTAATTTAATAAAATAAATTAGCATAAATATCATTTAAATTGTATAATTCTGTATAATGACGTCTGAATACGTAATGTACGATAATATACTTCCATATGAAATGTTAAAAAATGCGCTTCATTTATTTAAATTGGTAGGAAATGATCGGGAGTCTGTCTGTCGAATTTAAAGTTATTTAAACAGCCGGCTTCTGATTTCCTGAGAGCCGAGTGATCTGATACCCAATACTCAGGACGCAGTGAACGTAGTGCAATGTACTTTATAACCGAAATAACGATTGTTACACACCTTGTATGTTAAACAAACATTTTACTGTATTTATTATAGTTCCTGTTTTAAATATTTATCCATAATCATAACTTCAGTAAATTCGAAGCTTTTTTTGAAGAAAGAACAATGTTTTTTTTTAATTCAGACATGTCATCATTCATCTTCAAATTAACATACGTCTTTTTCTAGAGGTTTTCTTAGGTTTATGATCCCATCCTCGGCGCCAATGTGATAAGTTCTTTTTTCAATTATGGAATAAAACTCAGTTATCGTGGAAAACGTATGTAATTAAGAAAACGTGGTAAAAACACATCTTGACTGGCATGGCAATGACATTGACGTTTCTGCCGTCAACCTTAAAGTATCAAAATAAACGTTTGGAAACTATAACATAGCAAGTGATTTTCTTTCGAAATGACGGCACCGTCGAATTGCTAAGACTTCAAAATAGACACTAACTAAAATGACTAGGTTTAGGTACATCTAACACATTTTTATCGGGGAAGCGAGACTCGGCGTTTTTTATGTTTTGTATTTTTCATGGGATATTTTTATTAACATAATAAATTTATTGTTTGTTAGTTTAATAGACCTAATGGGAAATATAGTCGCGTTCAACTAATTCCCTTGTATAACTAAATTAAAAGAATAATAAATTGATAATAATCGTACATATAAGTATTATTTTTATTTGTAAAAGATATCAGAATCTTTTTGTATTCAATAGCAAAAACAAGTTGTTGATTGTTTTATACTTTAATTTCAAATATATTTTGTATCAAATAATTAACGATACGAAAATAATCGATACTATAAAGTACCTTAAACGATAATCGGATCTCGGTATGCGAGAAAGTAAAGGACCTACACTGGTCTGTTGAATTTGCATACGCCGCTCGCTCCCTGTCCGACGTCTGGGCATTTTTTGGCGGCAGTTAGTTCGGACAATGGGACTGAGTGATCAAAGAGCCATAAATACGCGAACCCCCATCGCATTTACATACAATCTGCGGGACAGTTGATCGGCAACGTAGACATGGCGTCGTAGACAAAGAAACTGGCCGACATTAACGAGACGCTAAATTGAATAATATGTTCGTATTATTGTAATACAAATTGACCCTTATTCACTATAACCGTTACACCTGTACAAACAATACGCAATTCGGTGGATAACCAAATTGATTATCATATCAAAACATGCCTCAACAAATACGGTTGGCCTCCGAGAATTAATACTTCTACAACCTCTTTAGTAGCACCAAATATTACAATTTAATAAAGTTGTGGAACTGGCCATCTACATAAATCACGCTCTATTAAAAAAAATAGAAAAAAAAATACTTTTAAATCTATTGCGATATACGAGTATGTCTCCCAATGGGTGTTCTATATACATAAATAAAGATATATACTACCAACACATTTCTTGAAACAGAGAAACGCCCAAATCCCTCTAAATGCTCCACGGCGTCGATCAAAGCATCGAAAGATGAGTTCTTAAAAATTCGTTGCAGTTTTTTTGTGTTAGCGAATGATACTCAAATTCTCATCTCAGTTCATTACAACAGAGACGAGATCGACGGACAAAATGACATCTTATTGAAGTACAAATAATATACAACGAAAGATTGACTCGAAGGACCAAATTAGACATATCATTTGTTTTGCATCAAATATTAGTGATATTATTGTGAAAAAGCTTTTATTTGTCTTATTTTAGATCAAAATTATACATACCGTATTTTTTAATCAAATCAGTATTTAGAAACCGTACCGTAACTACTAAATAATCAACGAAATTGCTGATAGAAAAGAATTATCGTAAATTGAATGACAATTACTTCAATTTAAAATGTTTATTGTTATTTTAATCCTAATAAACTGTTTGAAAAGGTGTTTCCCTATTAATTTACATTACTGAAATTTACATAAATGTACTACGAATAGAATTATATTGGATAAGATAAAATTCTATAAGATAAGAATTGTTTTTTAATTGCATTTCGAGACGTGCACGAAATGCTTAGGAAGAAAGTTTTACATAAACTATTTTAAATATTTTTAAGTACAATTAATATGATCGTGATAAAAACAATTCAAAGGTTTAACCCTTAAATGCATGATTTTTTCTTTAACCCTTATATATCCTGCAATATCGGTATTATAATAAAGGAAAAATAATAAAATTATATAGCATACAAAAAAAAATTTTTTTTTCAAATGTTTGTATGTTGTATTTATGCAACAGTGCGCATTTAAGGGTTAAATTCTATTAAAACGTTGAGGGCAAATGCAATTTATGTTTTACGGATATTAAGTTCATGGTACATTAATAAATATATTTCACAGGTGGTGGGACAAGAACTGCTGGCCGCTGGACAGTACCAGGCTGCAGTGACAGTACTGGAAGCAGCGCTAAGGATAGGATCATGTTCCCTAAAATTAAGGTAAGTAATATGGTTAATGTTAGAGATTATTACATAAATATCTACTCAAGATCGCCAACTCCCATCATCTCTAAAACTGATCTATTTTTCAATATCTATACTAATATTATAAAGATTTGTATTTTTTGTGTTATTTCAATACATACAAAAATATAAAAATACGTATTTTTGTATGTATTGAAATAACACAAAAATTACTCGACCGATTTAAAAAAAAACAAATAACTTTTGTTATCAGTGAGTAACATAATTTTGACTCTTTTTTAATTCTACGTGGACGAAGTCGCAAGCAACAGCTAGTCTATACTAATATAATAAAGCGTAAACACACACTTCTTTGTTGCCTAAGATGTCAGCAATTACAGCATATTTTTGAATAATTCTTTTTTTAATAAAAAGCCCTACACTTACGTAACGCTTTAGGCTATATATTTTCACCACATTAAACTTAGGTGGTAAATATTTTGGATAAAAACCCTAATGTGGGAAAGAGACCATAAGTCGCTGCCAACATCAAGGAAGCAAGATTGCCATAGTTGGTCATGTCATGTCTTTTTGACATTTGAAATTGATAATTTGACAAATGTAGGTAAAAAATGAAATAAAGTTTTTATAATTTCACGCGGACGAAGCCGCAAGGGAACAGCTAGTATTAAATAAAACAATACTGAGATGTCAATACTTTATGAATTGTGTTGTTTTATTTAAAAGATTGTATTTCTACCAATAAAATTTCATTTATATCTGCAAGCTCATTAAATTGATACGGTGGATGTTCCTCCGTACGCTGCCTTTATTCCCGACTCGGCTTAATATAAATCAAAACGTCGAAATTCCGCCAAAGATAACCGAACCCTTAAGTACATATAAATTATTCCACTGTCAACTTGTTACATACGAGCGGTGATTAAAAATAATAACTCCACGCCATTAATGAAGCTGGATAACGTTGCTTGGAAGCAGTTTGTCTTACTCTTATTAGGACAGGGCTTCTAGTTTACAAAATAGCAACGATTTTTTTCAAAAAGGTAAAATACTAAAATAATCATACTAATATTATAATTGCGAATGTTTAGATGGATGGATGGATGGATGTTTGTTAGCGTTTGTAGCCTAAACGGGTGAACGGATTTTGATGAAATTTGGTATAGATGCAGAGGATAGTCTGGAAGAACACATAGGCTACTGACTTTTGTTTTTTTATATCACGCGGACGGAGTCGCGGGCGAAAGCTAGTTACATCATAAACCAACTTTACTGTTTTCAACTAAAAATTATTACGTCTTTTTATAAAAATCTACTAGCTTAATTTACCATGTAATTTTTGTACTTTACTTATTTAGTAAAGTTTAAATTTTTTATAAATAATTAGTTATCCTAGTAAAAATGATATAGAAATTAGTTAATATTAAAATATTAATTTGTTTATAAATTTGCGACGCGTCGTTAAGCAGCCCTGGATTTTCGCGCACGATCCAAAGTGTGAATCGAAATGTAAAGTATTAAATACAGAATAGCTCGCTGTATTCGAATATAAATCAACATAATTAAGCCATCAATTATCGGAGCTTTATGGCAGTTCCTTACAAGGAGCTTTTTGTGTGCTAACAGGTGATAATTAAACTTTGATGCAATTCAATCGATTTTCAATGAATAAGTTAAAATATAGCCAGTAGATATTTATTTAGTTATACTAAAATTACTGATATTACTGAAAATATATAATATAAAATCGGCCCAGTAGTTTTTGAGTTATTTCAATACATACAAAAATACAAAAATACAAATCTTTCCTCTTTATAA
Source organism: Papilio memnon (assembly GCA_003118335.3). Lineage (NCBI taxonomy): Eukaryota > Metazoa > Arthropoda > Insecta > Lepidoptera > Papilionidae > Papilio > Papilio memnon. The sequence continues at coordinate 1,366,696 of LD689012.1, forward strand.
TATTAGTATAGATAAAATATTTACATAATACATACAAGTTCAAACTTCTATAGCTATTAACTAATTGAAATCACTTATTAATAAATATTTTCTGGTTATAAATCTCAATTTACAATTTTAACTTCATCGTAACTTAACCTTTAGAGGTTACAGTTGCATCAATAGCACTGTAAATCTAGACTTAAACGAGAATACTAAGCTGAAAATACAGGCAAAAGCTGTTTGTGCGAGAATTCGTTGGACTTAATGTTATCTCAAATTTTATAGGCCTTTCCCATTGATCGCTAACTTAATAAGATATTACAGGCTGCGAGGCGCTAACCAATGAAACTGTGAGGTCATTAACGGTGCTCCTAATAGGCTCATAAAGTAGCTAAACCGATAAAGGGTTGAATATTTGGTCGGCAGCGAACAGTCTATGATGTTTATGGTCCTTATGTATTATTTTATATAAACACTAGCTTTCGCCCGCGACTCCGTCCGCGTGGAATTAAAAAAAAACAAAAGCAAGTAGCTTATGTGTTCTTCCAGGCTATCCTCTACATCTATGCCAAATTTTATTGAGATCCGTTCAGCCGTTTAGGCTACAAACTCTAACAAACATCCATCCATCCATCCATCTATCCATCCATCCATCTAAACTTTCGCATTTATAATATTAGTTTGAAGTTTGATTTGATTGTTTTAGCCTTACGCATACTAGCGCTATTATAGAAATATAAATACATACTACAAATATAAATTAATTGATAATTAATACAAATGTAATAAAGTCCTTTTTTAATTGAAGGTAAAATTTTATTTGTTTTCTTTCTGATCCCGTGTCGTAAGTCTCGCTTATTTAACTCTTAAGCAAAGACTTAAATAATTAAAATACAAAGTGAACACGACGGCAACATTATGGAATGCCTTAATACAGCCCCGTACAATGGGGTCCATTTAAATACGCGCCCACTTAGCGCATTAAACACTTCGACGGGTCCCAAAATTGTCGCCTTGGTGACCGGCGAATAAGGGCCCGCGTGAAACCCACACCTCGATCCGATCTTATCGCCCTTTGATGGATTGAAACCGTATCGATACGTAACTGATTTTTCTTAGGGATGTGCAAGTTATCGACAAGATACACATATCGATCATTACTGAATTGATTCTATTCTTGTTTTTGATTATTAAATGATTATTGTTGGTATTTTTTTAAGCAAGATATCGCACATTGTTTGTTGATGGTATATATTACATAGCAGCAAATAGACGTTTACTTTTCCTCAACATTGATTAAACGACGGTTACTTTTTAACACTTAATCTTAATAGAAACGATCTTGAGGATAATATTAGCTTTATTTTAATCAGCTGTTTTTGAATGTTAATCGATAACTAAGTTATCGAGCAGTATAAGCACATCCCTAATCCGTCCCTTTGGAGAACACATTTAAAGGACATTTATTTTTTTTGATTGTTATCTACGTAGATAAAAGTTGACTGACGATAAACAATAAAAGAAGTAACACAGATAAGTGAAACTGAGAAGCTAGGCGAGGTATCAATTCGGTATGGGACGCTATTGAATTGATAAAATCTCTTTAACGTACAAAACATCAGATAACTGTATTACCATTGTGGTATAAGTAAAGTATAGACCATAGACCGTAGATAATAGTTAATTGACGTTATTTAATTGCGAAATTGTTATATGTGATTCATTCAGTAGTTTCGTAGGAATTCTGCAAGCAATCGTGAAAATTTTATAAATGAGTACTTGTCTATACTAATATTATAAAGAGGAAAAACTTTGTTTGATTGTAATGAATAGGCTCAAAAACTACTAGGCCGATTTTAAAAATTCTTTCACAGTTAGAAATTTAATTTATCCGTAAGTAACATAGGCATCAACATCATTTATTTTTTCATTTCTTTTTTATTATTTTTTTTCACGCGGACGGAATCGCGGGCAAAAGCTAATCTATTATAAGCATAAATAATGCCTTCATAAAATGTCATTTCAGTGCGAAGGTGTAGAGTGATACTTCAAATTACTTCACGAAGTGATTCATTAGCTGGCACTCGAATTAAAATATTTATCATCGCCCTTTAATCGCTTTACGAGAACCGGCCTCGCGGGAAGCCGCGGCCGGTCCCTTTGTTGTTTGTCTTTTTCGTCTCGCTGTCAAAAATTTGTGCATTGTCTCTTACTTTGTAAGACAAACGTGTTGACGTGGTATGATTGAGTTTCAAGACTAAGAAACTATGCAAATAATGCAGATCTTTTGTTAAAACGTAATCAAGGTTAGTTTCTCAATGCAGACTCTACATAGCTCAAGCCAAATGGTTCATATTAACTTATCCCAAAATCAATGTTTTAATAGAAAAAAGTCATCACAATATAAGATGTTAGTGTTTCTAAAAAATATAAAGCATAAAATATCATATGTTCGCAGGGGTTCAGTGTTCAGCGCGTTATCATCAGCTCATTGGGCGCTCAGTCAGTTAGACGCTGCCATCAACTACATGCAACAAGACCTGGCGGTTGCTAAATCCCTAGGAGATACAGCAGGCGAGTGCCGCGCGCACGGGAACCTGGGTGCTGCTTACTTCAGCCAGGGGTCGTACAAGGACGCGTTGACTGCGCATAGATATCAACTAGTACTGGCTATGAAATGCAAGGTTAGTTATAGATTTGTGTTTTTTATGTATTGTTTAAGATGACTTATCATTTGTTGTATTAATTGTGTAATATTTTCTTTATGCAAATACTTACCATATATTGGACGATATCGCAATTAACATGTTGGTTTAAGCAAAACACATGTCACATATTATTAGCATATTTTCAAACCATAACATTTTTCTAATTTAAATATCTTTTCTTCTGATAGCATCATATTATCGGTATAGATGAAAATGTTCAAAATCGTCGTATATCGTAATATTGTGAATAAAATTAACAATTTAATTAAACTTGTTATTCCGTTATGCATATTTTAGTCCTGTCTATACTCAGCTTACTTTAGAACTAGTAAAGTAAGATTGTGGAGAATTCGCAATTAGTTTTATCAAAAGTTTTTACTTAGACGGCAATACGGGATATGGAATTGTTGAAGTAGACAGATACTGTTAATTGGTTCTTATCAATGATTTATTGTTTATTATGATTGTGACAATGATTTATAACTCATGAATACAAGAAAGGATATATGTAAAAGTTTCTTACATCTATCCGTGATTTAAAATGTTAATCAAACAAAAGTATAGTTTTTATTGAAACCCAGGCTTTTTTTAAATTTTTTCCCTTAATCTGTGACTCCTATATAACCTATACTGAAATATTTATGTCACAATTAAATAAAAAAAAACATGCATTTAAGAGTTAAACCACTGCCCTACCAGCCCAGGGCTGGCTACGCCCATGCACTAAGGGATCAAGTATTTTAACTTTTCAAAATAAACGACGAAATCTTTTTCATAGAACATTTTCATAGAACATCAAATAATTGAATAAACCTATCTATTTTATTTATATCTCTTCGTAGAATAAACAAAACAAAAGCGCATTTGTCACCGCTTTTTAATATTTATGAATAAAGGCTTCCTATTAATGTATTTAATAGGTAGCTCATTTTGGAAGGTTGATTATAATCGCAGGATTTAATTATCTGTACTTATCTATACTTATATTACAAAAAGGAAAGATTTGTATTTTTGTATGTATTGAAATAACTCAAAAACTACTGGGCCGATTTTAAAAATTCTTTCAATGTTAGAAAGGTAACATAGGCTATATTTTTTAATTTCACGTGTGCGAAGTGGTGAGTAACTGCTAGTATTAGATAATTGACGATAAATTAAATAAACGAACACAACTTTTACATCATTGCAACTGTAGAAACAAGTCTATGCAATATTAATAAGACATTAATTATAATCAATTGAAAATTAAAGTGACATTTAGCGTCGTTTACCTTGACTGAAATTGCCATTGTCTGCACCAACCATTGTGGACAGGCGTGCGCCGCCCACGTGTGAAATTACATGCTGGTTTGTGTACTGCACATTGATCAAAACCAGTATTCATACTAGTTCAGATCAACTAAGTTATCAGAGGGAGTAAATTTGTGAATATATATGAAAAGTCTTCATGATTGAATGGCTTTTTATGTTAGGTAAATAATTTATCCTATTCATAATTTATTCTTGTATAACAGTTCATACAAATTACGAATTTAATGTATTTATAGCTGATAAAGATTCAATTGAATGTGAAAAATTAAATTAAGTTCGACTCATTTGTTTTAGAGTTCTCATACTTTACCATGAGACTTCTTTAGTCACCAATTAAAAATATACAGGATGAATATTGTTATAAGTATAATCGCATGTTATAAGGAGAATGTTAGGTATGAGTGTGGCAGGGTACACCGGTAGAGGTAGACCTAGAAAGAGATGGATGGATTGCGTGAAAGGTGACATGATCAAGAAGGGAGTGATGACTGAGATGACGGATGAAAAAGTTATGTGGAGGACAAAAACCTGTTGCGCCGACCCTACGGGAGTAGGATAAGGAGGAGGATGATGATGATGAATATTGTTATAAATAGTAAAGAATATAAGATAAAAAATGCGTTTTAGGGAATTCTAAAAACGGTTATTTTAATTGATCTTTTAACTCTAACTTTGGTCCTTCGCCTTAAAAGTATACTATTTGTAAATTACTCAATATAAATGAAAAATGGCTAAAATAAATCATAAGTTGCAATTTGTAAACGATCATGATATATTTAAAAAAATAAAGAATATTTTTTGAGAAATAAATCGTGTGGTTCCTTTAATCAGATAACTTAATTTCAGCGCATACAAAAGAACCCAAAATTCTTTGTTCGTGTTCTTTTTAGTTCGCCAGACGTTCGCAAATAAACATGCTGCACCTCACGTTTACACATTAAAAATAATTCCTTACGTCTGTATGCCGTTGCCGTGCAACGAGAGTTCCCAGCACGTTTTTAGGCATCCTGAATATTCGTGGCCGTTTAATGGTCTTAGCAGATTTGTTTGCAATGTTTCTTATGTTATCATGGAACGTAGATGTACAATAAGGCTATGTGCACACTACGCACATTAACCACATATATTTGTATCATATACTATGAAGTCACTGTGAGTATGAAAATCAAATTATACAGCCATGTTGTGTAAACACGCATAGCAATTATCTTGAATAGAAGATGTCTTTTACCACTAAAATGAATGTCGCAATCTTAATATCTTGCCCTTCTCTACCTTTATGGCAGTTTAACACGTAGGCAGAGCAATAGACTATAAAGTACTGTCGCGGCGAGCGACAACAGCAGCCTAGGACTGTCTACTGCTCTGCTTACGCAGAGTTACCTATACCCTCGTGTAAAGTATGTTGCGTACAACTAAAATGCCAAAGTACAGCAACATTTTAGGTCTCAAAGTTAACCGACTGACACATTATGCTAATGTGTAAGTGCGGCAACATTTATTTTCCGCTTTTACTGCAATCTGCTTACCGCACGATCAACGGCTCGTTTTATCTTGATCGCGTATTACGCTTATTTTAACGATGTTGAATTTAAATTGTTATTATACTTCAGTTTTTTTTAAACGTTTGTCGGGCGCTGTGATTACATTTTAATTGTCACGTACATTTGTACGATTGCCCTATTGATCCAATAACTGACTTGTGCAATTGTTATCTTTAATCTTACTAATATTATAAATGCGAAAGTTTAGATGGATGGATGGATGGATAGATGGATGTTTGTTAGAGTTTGTAGTCTAAACGGGTGAACGGATCTCGAGGAAATTTGGCATAGATGTAGAGGATAGTCTGGAAGAACACATAGGCTACTTGATTTTGTTTTTTTTATTCCGCGCGGACGGAGTCGCGGGCGAAAGCTAGTTTAAAATATTTCACTATATAAATTATCAAACTTTATTGACAAGTCTACTTGTACGGTATGTCACACCGATATCAATTTCTTAAAGGCAGCCAATAGTAACTAAAAGAAAAACAAACACATCTAAACCTTTAAAATATTTCTGCCGGCAAACAAGATCATCATCATCTCCTCCTCCTTATCCTACTCCCGTAGGGCGCACCGGGTTTTCGTCCTCCAAATAACTCTGTCATCCGTCATCTCAGTCATCACTCCCTTCTTGATCATGTCACCTTTCACGCAATCCATCCATCTCTTTCTAGGTCTACCTCTACCGATGTACCCCTCCACATTCATAACTAACGTCCTTCTTGCTACATGCGATTCATCCCTTCTCATAACATGCCCATACCACGTTAACCTTTTACTCCTTATTTTCTCAACCACTGATGCTACTCTCAAACTTCCTCTAATATACACATTTCAAACAAACAAAATCGTACAACTGAATGTCATTAAAAATAAAATAAGCATACATAAATACAGTGTGCAAGTCAAAACGCGAGCACCAACACGACAAAACAATCGAACAAACAAATAGTCGTAAAAATTATTTACTTTGGTTGTTACGGACGAACGGCGAGTAACAAAAACTCGGTGGTGGATTTGAAATAACCGCGAAATGGCGGCGGAATTCGCCCGTAGCCTGTAATGTGAGAACTCGACTCAGTAATCACTTCGATTCACAAGTACTAGGAATGTATAGCTTTTTATAAAGGAAATCCGCCTCCGGTTTTAATCCGTATTTTCTATGATACGGATCCAAACATTTACTATCTTAAAAACTGTGAACCTTGGACTTATAAAAAAATTACATTTTCTTTGGAAAAACATAGATAAAAATGTATTGGACAAGTGGAATTTCACTAATAACGCCCATATTTTTCAAGGTTTTGCTTTGATTTAAAAAGGCAACATTTTTTTTTTTATTGCTTTCAACTACCACTTTTACTATATGTTGAATTTTATCTTTGCGTGTTGAATATCTTAAGAAAAAATAAATTGCGTTTATAATTTATGAACACCCTGTATTAAAGATTATAGTCCATACCGGAGCGGGATGGTTTCTAAGTCTATCTCGTAATTACATCGGTGTTAATGTAGATAACATAG